>WBZZ01000745.1:10000-15000 GCA_019918135.1 Paulinella micropora
ACCAATACTTTCAAAGAAAATATCCTTTGAAAATACTGGCACCGACGGGAATCGAACTGGCGACAGGTCCCAGATGGTAGACCTTAACCACTGGGCTATCGCGGTGCCACTAAATAATAATAATAAGAATAAGAATAAGAATAATAATGATAATGATAATAATAATAATAATAATAATAATAATAATAATAATAATAATAATAATAATAGTGCTTCTCTGTCAATGGCTGATGCATTTCTGCACATGCGCCTCCATCGTCTCACCCGTGAGGGTAGTACGAAGAATTGACGATAGGCTCTAATGACACCCCCGCAAGGACAGTTCCAACACTTCCAGACGGACCGGTATGTTCAATGAAAACACTGGTCCAGACGGATCGGTATGTTCAATGAAAATACTGGTGGCACCGACGGGAATCGAACTGGCGACAGGGCCCAGATGGTAGAACTTGACCACTGGGCTATCACGGTGTCCATTAATAATAATAATAATAATAATAATAATAATAATAATAATAATAATAATAATAATAATAATAATAATGATGATGATGATGATGGTGATGATGATGATAATGATAATAATAATAATAATAATAATAGTGCTTCTCTGTCAATGGCTGATGCATTTCTGCACATGCGCCTCCATCGTATCACCCGTGAGGGGAGTACGAAGAATTGACGATAAGCTCTAATGACACCCCCCCCGCAAGGGCAGTTCCAACACTTCCAGACGGGCCGGTATGTTCAATGAAAATACTGGTCCAGACGGATCGGTATGTTCAATGAAAATACTGGTGGCACCGACGGGAATCGAACTGGCGACAGGGCCCAGATGGTAGAACTTGACCACTGGGCTATCACGGTGTCCATAATAATAATAATAATAATAATAGTGCTTCTCTGTCAATGGCTGATGCATTTCTGCACATGCGCCTCCATCGTCTCACCCGTGAGGGGAGTACGAAGAATTGACGATAAGCTCTAATGACACCCCCGCAAGGGCAGTTCCAACACTTCCAGACGGGCCGGTATGTTCAATGAAAATACTGGTCCAGAAATAGACCGGTATGTTCAATGAAAATACTGGTGGCACCGACGGGAATCGAACTGGCGACAGGGCCCAGATGGTAGAACTTGACCACTGGGCTATCACGGTGTCCAAAATAATAATAATAATAATAATAATAGTGCTTCTCTGTCAATGGCTGATGCATTTCTGCACATGCGCCTCCATCGTCTCACCCGTGAGGGGAGTACGAAGAATTGACGATAAGCTCTAATGACACCCCCGCAAGGGCAGTTCCAACACTTCCAGACGGGCCGGTATGTTCAATGAAAATACTGGTCCAGAAATAGACCGGTATGTTCAATGAAAATACTGGTGGCACCGACGGGAATCGAACTGGCGACAGGGCCCAGATGGTAGAACTTGACCACTGGGCTATCACGGTGTCCAAATAATAATAATAATAATAATAATAATAATAATAACTAGGGGCTGCGCCAACACCTGAAAGGATGGTTTGCGGTGCCCTTCGCACACCCTCCCCCCCCCCCCCCCCCCCCCCCCCCCCCCCTCCTCTTCCCAAGGTCGCTTTTCCTCTCATTCTGACATGCACAACTTTTACAGCCTTGGAGCAATCTCAGCCATTCATTTTGGTGCCGGCGAATTCGCTTCGGGTACGTACAATTGCGGGGCTGGGGTTCCCAGGGAGCAGGGACCCCCCCCTTTCCACAGTCGACAGGGTACGTTCGATTGCCGGAGATAACCGGCATAAACCCTTCCGGCACAACTCGTAGAGCCTTGGATCATTCTCAGCCATTCATTTTGGTGCCGGCTAATTCGCGTGGGGTACGCACAGTCGCCGGGCTGGGGTACCCGAGGGGAGGGCCCCCCGACCCCCCTTCCCTGTCGACAGGGTACGTTCAATTGCCGGAGGTATCAGCAGAACGCAAGTGTAAGCTGTGGCACGAAAACCTAAAATATCTAGGTTTTGTGCCATCCGACTCCAAAACTTTTGGATCTCCGAAGAGAGCTCACCGAGCGGTGTCGGGTGCACCAAAATCAGCCTCAAACTCCCTCTGGTGTGCGCGAACGGCGCCTGGTGGCGCAAAAAGCTGCATTTTCTGGTTTTACGCCACCCGGTAGCACAATTTTTATATTTTCGAAGAGAGCTCATCAAGAAATGTCAGATACACCAAATATGAGCCGCTAAATCCCTCTGGTGTGCGCAAACGGCGCCTGGTGGCGCAAAGACCTCAATTTTCTGCTTTGTGTGCCACCCGCGACCACATCGGGTACGTACAATGGCAGGGCTTGGGTTCCTGGGGGCAGGGCCCCCCGGACCCCCTTCCCCGTCGAAGGGTACGTTCAATTGCCGGAGGTACCGGCAAGTACCCCCAAAAAACAATGTATTTTGGCATTCAGGACACTCACCTAACGCACATATTTGCGCGAATTCCAAAACATTATATCAGCATCAACAGTCTGCGGTAGCCACCCTGTCAATATGAGCTCCCAATTCCTCCTGGTTCACACAAACCATGATTTATAGGGACAGGGGGTGCAAAAATAGGCCAAAAAAGCAAGGAATTTGGCATTCAGTACACTCCCCTAACGCAAAATATTTGTGTGAATTCCAAAAAAGTATATCAGTATCAACATCGAGTCTGGGGCTAGCCACCCTGCAAATATGAGCTCCCAACTCCTGGTTCCCACAAACCATGATTTATAGGGACAGGGGTGCGGAAATCGGGGGGGTGGGGGGTGTTGTGGTACACAATTTCCATTTTCCCTCTCCCCCCAACCCCTACTCCCAACACCTTTCAGGGATAATAACAACAACAACAACAATAATAATAATAATAATAATAATAGCTAGGGACTGCGCCAACACCTGAAAGGGTGGTCGGGCTGGGGTTCCCGGGGGGAGAGCCCCGGACCCCCCCTTTCCAGTCGACAGGGTACGTTCAATTGCCGGAGGTACCAGAACGCAAGTGTAAGCTCTGGTGGCACAAAAACCTAAAATCTCTGGGTTTTGACCCGCCACCAAAACTTTTTTATCTGCGAAGAGAGCGCACCGAGAGGTGTCGGGTACACCAAACATCAGCCTCAAACTCCCTCAGGTGTGCGCAAACGGCGCCTGGTGGCGCAAAAACCTCAGTTTTCCGGTGCGTAGGCCACCCGGCGCAATATTATTTATATTTTCGAAATGAGCTCATCAAGAAGTGTCAGATACACCAAATATCAGCCGCTAACTCCCTCTGGTGTGCGCAAACGGCGGCTGGTGGCACAAGACCTAAATTTTCTGGTTTGGATGCCACCCGCGAAGAAAACGGGTACGTACAATGGCCGGGCTGGGGTTCACGGGGGGAGGCCCCCCCGGACCCCCCCTGCCCCGTCGACAGGGTACGTTCAATTTCCGGAGGCACCGGCAAGTGCTGCTAAAAACAAGGAAATTTTGCATTCAGAACACTCCCCTAACGCAAATATTTGCGTGAATTCCAAAAAACCTATATCAGCATCAACATCGAGTCTAGGGCTAGCTACCCTGCCAATATGAGCTCCCAACTCCTCCTGGTTCACACAAACCATGATTTATAGGGGGGTGCAAGAAAAGGCCAAAAAAAAACAAGGAAATTCGGCATTCAGGACACTCCCCTAACGCATATTTGCGTGAATTCCAAAAAAGTTATGCCAGCATCAAGATCGAGTCTGGGGCTAGCTACCCTGTCATTATGAACTCCCAACTCCTCCTGGTTCCCACAAACCATGATTTATAGGGATGGGGGTGCGAAAATTCGGGTGGGGGTGGGGGGGGTACACAATTTTCATTTTCCCCCTCCCCCCAACGCCCCCACCCTCTTCACCAACACCTTTCAGGGATCATAATAATAATAATAATATCACTTGCTCTGTACCTTCGTGGTGTGAACAAAAATCACAACCATGCACCGTCATCCTTGTCGCGCATTGACTTCCCACTTTCTGTGCCCGTGCGGCCCCAACTTTCCACACACACCGGATTCCATTTCTGTTGAAACCCTCACACTGCTTTTTGCCCGAAACCGGCAGTCATCATCATCATCTTCATCATCATCATCATCAATATCATCATCAATATCATCTTATCATCATCATCATCATCATCATCATCACCACCACCACCACCACCAGTACCATCATCACCACCACCATCATCATCACATCAAGCATCATCACCACCACCGCCATCATCATCATCATCGTCATCATCAGGTCAAGAACAAGGACGGCGGGCTACGCTTTGAGACTTGGTACTACATCAACGATAGGTCCTGCACGCTTGCGCTGTGCTATGCTGTGCTGTGCTGTTCTATGCTGCGCTGCGCTGCGCTGTGCAGTGCTGTGCTCTGTGTCTGTTCACACATCCATGAGCGAGCCTAGTGGCTGCACACAGTGGTTGGCGTTTTGCCCATCCACCCACAGTATACAATACAATATAAAATGCAACACAACTCAACATAACACAACGGCAGTGATAATAAGTGAGACGGAAATGGAAACAGCTGCGTGTTCACATGATTTCAAGATTTTAAAGGCATTTGAGTGGAGCATCATCGATGGGCTACCTGCTGTAGAAAAGACATTTGAGTGGAGCATCATGGAATGCGCTGCCTGCATTTCTGTTGTTGTGCTGCAGCTTGAAGACCACGTGTTGTCTGCGCTACCAACCCAAGACCATCGCCGTGGCCTGTCTGTACCTGGCCATCAAGAAACGCAAATGGGGGGTAACCAAACGCAAGAAATATGAAATAAGCATGAATATAAATATCAATCTAAATATACATATGAATGCAAAGAAAATTGGGGGTGTGACCACCCACCCAGCCACCACTTGGCCAGAAAAATCAAATAATATAAATATAAACATAAATATAAATATAAACATAAATATAAATGTAAATGTAAATGTAAATGTAAATGTAAATGTAAATGTAAATGTTAATGCAAGTAC
>WBZZ01000745.1:20000-37500 GCA_019918135.1 Paulinella micropora
TTATCTTATTTTATGTTTGTAATGTTTTGTAATGTTATGTTATGTTATGTCACCTTATCTTATGTCACGTCATATCTTGTCATGTTATGCTGTGCAATGTCTATAAAAAATTCCCAGGCGCACAAGCGGCAGCGTACGAGCCGTGGTTGGGTGGAGGGGCAAGGAGAGCGAGGAGCAGAGCGCCCTGGCGAAGTGGACAAGCAGGACAAGCCAAAAGCGCTGGCGGAGAAGGGTGGAGCGGAGCGAGCCTCCTCCTCTTCCTTGGCGCTATTGCCAGGAGAGGCCGCGCTGCCTCGTCTTGCTGCCGACCCTCCACTCAACTGGTACATAACAAAATTTACTTACTTACTCACTTACTTACTTACTTACTTGCTTACTTACTTACTTGCTTACTTACTTACTTACTTACTTCTTTACTTACTTACTTACGTACACACATACATACATACACATATGCATACACATGCAAACAAACATACATACACACATGCAGGCGTCGCGGTCCTCCCCCTCACTCGCGTTCTGCGCCAGCAGCGTTGGGTGAGAGTCAGGAGGAAGTGCAGCCCCGCGTCAAGCTCTCGCGCACCACTTCAGACGGCAGCAGCGGCAAGAATCGCAGCCAGGCCGGAGCCTCTGCAGCGGCAGCTGGAGCTCCAGCAGTACAGCCCGACCCGCCCCTGCCCCAGCAGCAGCAACCGCTCACAGAACAGCAAAATCAACACAGACCCGAGCCTGCGCTGCCGAATGCGGACGCAAGCGATGGTAAAATACAGGACAGCTCACCAAAGCTGAGCATACAGGATGCTGCGGCCGAGACCTCGTGGGAGGGCCCGAGCTCAGAGCAGACCGCAAACGGGGCAGGTGGAGACGACTGGGACAACAACAACAGCCCCGCTCACCTGCCCGAGAGCCCTAACGGACAAGTCGCAAGCAGCGACGCGCCCAAGCTGGATGTCGTGATCGACCAACCTGATACAGATATTACTGCTGACGACGCTGTGTCTGTAGACAGTGCAGCTCAGAGCCAGAAGGCCGCCCAGCTGGAGAAGCAGAAGGGGCTGACAGCTCCTCAGCAAGAAATACAACACAGCAGCTCCAGCCCCTGGACCTACTGAGCAGCTAGGTGTCGTTGCTATCCCCACTGGCTGCGCGTGCAAAATTTTTCTGAAATTTTTTCTGATTCAATGTTTCAGTCGCATGTCTGTCAAGCGTGTGTCATGTTAATTAAGACAATTTATTGAATATCATAGTCACCTTCAATGTTGTAGTTTATTAGCGATAGGAACAGTATTAATATTCATTTAATGCTTTTCACTCAGCTTCAAGTGGCAAGTATTTTATTAAAGCAGTGCTTGCGTAAAAATAGCGGTTCCCGGGAAATTTTGCAACAGGCATGGAGAGTTGAGGCCTTCTGTTTCCCTTTGCCATCTGAACCATTTGCTCTGAACCTTGTTTGCGGCTAGCGTTATGCATTTAGAAGCAACAGGTTGTTGCTATTTTTTTTGCTCTCCTAAACTCTCAAAATGTCTTCATCGTCGCATGCTGGTGAGCATTTTGCTCCAATCCTCGCTGTCTTGCCAGCCAACTACTGATCCAACTTATCTGCAGGGGCGTCCAGAATAAGAGCTTCTTTCTCTCACTGTCAACACACACTCGAATTCTGCCGCTCAGAACAAGACCCCGCCCGGATCCAAGCTTCCAAGCTTCCCCCCCATCATAGTACCGTTGTAATGTACTATTAATACCCGTTACTCCACCTAGTCAATTTACCGGTAATTTGGATAGTCTTAGTCATAGGCAAGTTCATAGGCCGGACAGTTATTAATACCTTTATTACTGACAAGGACACTTTCTAGTGTATTCGCGAATCATAGTCTGGAATGCCTAGAATCAAATGAGTATTACCATTCTGTAAAGGTCATAACAGCATAAATTTGTGTGACCCAAAGTCATTAAAAGTCTTTTCTTCGGTTATTCTATACCCTTAGCGGGGTAGCTTCCCTAAACTCTGCGTTTGAGTGATAGATTACTTTGGTTATGAGCCTTGTCAAGGAGGCAAGCGTGCCAAAGCACGTATTGAGTCAAGTGCACATATTCGAGGGCAACGACCAAAGCTTTTGGCCTTGGTCAAGCAAGTTTCAGAAGCACATGCAGGGGATATCTGTCCACGTGGCAGAGATGGTATCTGTGGCATTAGCCGACCCAGCTAAAGCCAAAAGGGATTTTCCTTACGACCGTCGGAAGCAAGGGCTAAGACGGCAGAAGACTTAGAAGAGCCCGACACGCACATAGTAAGTGATAGTGAGGAAGATGAAGAGTCAGACACCTCTCAGAGAGGAAGACAGAGACCCCAGACAAAGAAAGAAGATATCAAACAGCCAGAAGGTTGGGATAAAATGACAGCAGAACAAAAGAGAGTGGAAAGAGAAAGAAGCGAGGAAAAAGAAAAGACAAAGTATGAAACAACACACAAGAAGAAAGACAGCTATCCGCAAAGAGAAGAAATATTATGAAAGGATGAAAACTTTGCAGTTATGTCTGTCTGTGGCTTTTTCCAAAGACAATGTATCTAATTTCCTGCGAACACAGAAGACGAAAGGACCCATTGAAGAGTTGATAGTAGTAAGAGATCAATGGGGAGGCATTTCCTGAGCAGGTAGGTACATGTTAGAGGAAGAGTTTGAGAGAACGAGACCAAGGGCAGGTCAGAGATACGTAGACTGGCTAAATGAATTTCTCGCAAAGAAAATCCAGCTTGAAAGTTTACGTGGGGCGCCATTTTCCGATGAGGAAGCCAAGAGAAAGCTATTTAAGAAATTGCGCGACCATCCAGCTTTCGGGGATAAGTTTCAGGTGGACCACTATGATCTCCCGGCCAGACTAAGACCAAATTTCTCGCAACTATGCGAAGCATCTAGGGAAAGATGGTTAATGTGGGGAGAAAAA
Organism: Paulinella micropora; assembly: GCA_019918135.1. NCBI lineage: Eukaryota > Cercozoa > Imbricatea > Euglyphida > Paulinellidae > Paulinella > Paulinella micropora. The sequence continues at coordinate 22,947 of WBZZ01000745.1, forward strand.
GAAAGACGTAACAATTTCCGTGAGAGAAAAACTCAAATTCGCAAAGACAACAACAAGAAATCTCGGGATGGCAAGCAGCGGCAAGAGACCAATCTCCTGATGGATAATAAAGGGAAAAGGGGAGACAATAAAACGGGACCAAAGACAGCTCCAAACTGGACGCTCAAAGTCACGTGTTTCGGATGTGATGCCAAAGGCCATACCATGAGATATTGTCCGGTGATTTCGGAAAAGTTCCGCAAAGAAGGAAAATTAAAACGGAATCAAACGGAAGACAAAGGCACGGAACAAGAAAAGAACGAACAAAAGAACAATTACAAAAACAAAAAGAAACCCTTTCATAAGAAAAAGAAAGCACTCACTTTGATAACAACCGGCAACGACAAAAACGAAGACGAACAAAGTGACTCTGATACAAGCGTTGCTTTAATACATATGGGGAACACTTATGATAAGAGCGATGATGATGAGGAAGAAAGAGAAAGAGATGACGAGCAACCAAGCTCACCTCATCACAAATCTACAAGTCCCCAAGCCCTTTTGAACGATACAAAGACTACACCTAGGGTAGGAATAGACATAGTGAGAGTGGAGAAGGACGGGAAGTGCGGTTAGTATCGGCCACCCTACGAGGTCCCTCCTCACTACGGGGAGAAGGCAAGGAAGAGCGGTTAGTATCCGCCACCCCACGATGTTCCCCAGTCACCCCTAACCCTAACGAAACTCCTTTGAGGCTTGAGAGTTCTTACGGAGTCACGCCTGACACAAAATGTGCCGGAATAAACAGACGCAAAAAACCGTGTAATGTTTTCGTTGAAAAATCAAAAGGAAAAGGAATATACGCAAATCACGCAAAACAATTATCTTATGCGAGGTACTGCGGATATCACCCCCGCAAGACCCAGATTATCCGGAGTTGGATTTGTCGGTAAGTCCCGTGTTGCGTCCCCCCAAATCTCCTTACTACCCAGACGAACGAGGTCTTAAAGCTGCGGCATTGGAAAAGTCTCATAAAATTACGCAAAGACTCGTTTTCGGGGGATTTGAAACTTTACGTGACACCAAAATTTCCACAAGTCCACAAGTCTCGCAAAATATTCCGCAACAACCACGCAAACATAATCCATTTTCTAGTCAGCGGACCGGCCAGAGCAGAGAAGGGAGAGAAGAGAGTGGAGTGGATGAGGGAGAGCAACGACTTGGGCCCACTTCTGTCAACAAGTTTGGCAACCAAATAGGTCCCACCTCACAACAACTCCAAATCTCTAGTTCTAGACCAATCACAGCACTCCCACCAACACAGACAACAAACACGCAACCCATCAACCCTCCCGTCATAACCTTCAAAGATATAAATGAAATAGCTAAAACGTTGATGAATGAGTGCGTGAGGGGAATGAATGGAGAAGTGATGCATGTCGTGAGTGGCGAGCTAGAGAGAGATGACTTTTTGACTGACATAGTAAGAGCAATAGAAGGAGTGTACTTGGAGAGAGCAGTCAGACAGAGTCCCATCACTACACCTCCACAACTCACAGAAGAGGGACAAGGTGAGGGTAGAGGAGTATCTGAGGGTGAACTAGAAACAGAGACAGAGACAAAAGGAGAGACAGAGCATGTACTGATACATGTGAGAAAAAGAGTGATGAAAAAGAGAAACATGACAGTACAGGATAGTGAAGCAAGCACAGACATATCATGCAGAGAAGACAGGTTGACGGATGTCGATGAGATAGACCCGGTAGAACTACTGACAGGTAATGGAGAAAGGGAGTTGAGTAAGTCAGGAAGAGCTAGGCTGACTGTGATAGATGGGAAAGGAAGGCCTAGAGCAGTAGAAAAGAAGATGTTACTCGACACTACCTTACCAGTTAGCATAGTCTCTACAGGACAGATGGACCACAGACACAACAGATCAGTCATCCACCAAAACGGACAGTTAGTAATACTCAAACCCCCCATCCACATTAACGAGAGTGACATATTAGTAAGGGGAAGATTAACTAAGAGTATGATATATAGATGGGATGACGAATATGATGAACCATTGAAAGTCAACGAAAGATATGATCCTTTCGCAACAAGGGGGTAGAAGGGGAGGGAAGCCCCACAAATGACAGCAAAAACGAGATAAGTAAGCATGAAGTAAATAAGAGAGAGAAAGAATTACACGTAGATATAGTATTATATGAAGTTTACCCCAGAAAGTCAGACAAACCTAGAAAGATAGGAATCAAGGTTTTTCACTATGCCTGTGGGCATTATGGGTTAACAAAGATGCGCCTATTGGCAAAAATTTTGAACATTAAGTTAGTTGGTGACGAGAGCGATGTGAGATTTTGCGAATCTTGCATGATAGGAAAGTCTAAACGTTTGCCACGTTTTGCAGTTAATACAATAGAAAGAGCCCAAAAGCCAGGTATAATTCTACACATAGACACATCAGGACCGTGGGCAACTAGATCAATAGGTGGTAAACGGTATAAATTTTCGGTCACCGACGACTACTCACTGTTCATTCTTGACTTTTATTAAGCCCATAAGAATGAGTTTGTAGATTGCTTAAAACAAGCTGTAGCCTTTTATGAGAGACAGACAGGAAACAAAGTAAAGGAAATTCGCGCAGATCAAGAATTCCATATTCCGGAGGAAGTCATTAAGTGGTGGAAAAATATTCGCTTTATTTGGAAAACCTCCGCGACAAACGATAAAGACGGGAATCCTATTGCGGAAAAAGTGAATGATATTACGGCGGGGCCTGCACGAGCAATGAGATATCACGCTAAATTACCGCCGCAATTCTGGGCAGAATTAGAACACGCAGCAACAACCATTCACAACATACTACCGGCAATTCACGGGGAACGCAAAGGAATTTCGCCTTATGAGCAGCTGTTAGGTAGACCAACACTCTTTCATTTAAAACCAGGATGTATGGGTGTGTTACATATACCTAAGACTAAAGTGCGGAAGGGAGAGTACAGAGGGAAAAAGGTGATGCTAGTAGGATATGATCTATTTCGGGAACTATACCGCGTATGGGATGGTAAGAAGATAATTTCCGGAGTGAGAGATGTGAGATTTAATATTCACAAAATCGGTAAACAAGCTCATCCTCCTAAACTAGTGTCGTGGGATAATGATGACTCTGAGGGGGAGAATGAGAATGAGAGCGAGCAACCACACACATCTCCACAAGCGTCACCACCCCAATCACCACCCCAATCACCTAAGTCACCGCACAACGTCAACAACGACCACCCAACAACACACTTTGATGAAGTTGAGGGGGAGACAGAGAATGTTGATATCGATGCGAATGAGAATGAGCATGAAAATGAGCATGTGGAGAAGAATACATTGGATCACAAACATACACGCCTACACACAAGTCCAGAGCCACATTATCCACAACAATTACCCCCAGAGCACAAGATCAAGCCACAAGAGCATACAAATGAACAAGATCCAACAGATCCACTAAAAATACATGAAAGAAGAGCATACGAAGAAAAATCACCACCATCTAAGGGATTAACGTGGGAGCAGAGTCAGAGAGTAACGGAGGGTAACATAATCCCCGGTAAAAGGCAGCGCAAGGCAGTAGAGAGATTTACCCCTAGGAATGAGCCCAAGAGAGAAAAGAGAGAGGCTCAAGAGCTAATAGGTAAGGTAGTAAGAGTGCCCGCGCGTGCATGGGGAGATGGATGGGCGAAGAAAAAGTACGGTGAGGGATGGGAGAGCATAGTACGAGTAGGGGTAGTCAGCAGAGTGAGTGACCCCAGAGATAGACTCGTAGTAAGAGACAGACCTCAGCCCACCCACATAGTTAAGTTTGAGGACGAAGAAGAACGGATGTTGAATTCGGAAATCCTCAAATACTCCGTGAAAGATCCCGAATACCCGTTACAAAGTCCCGCTAATATGTTTTTATGCGATGACCGTATGGTGGCAGATGAGATTCGTGATTTTATTTGTATGTAGATATCAGAGTACCCAAAGATGTCATAGAGGAAGGTTTGACAGCTAAAGATGTTTTAGAGGGTATGAAAACAGAGCTAAAAGCTCTTCAATCCTTTAACACATACACATGGGTACCCCATAAGGAGGCAAGCAAGGCAGGAGTTAGTAAGATAGTTAGATTGACATGGGTTCACAAAGTAAAGTTAGATGAGAACGGGAAAAAGTTCATAAAGTCTCGTTTAGCTTTACGGGGAGATATGTTAGAACCCGGTGTTAGCTATAACCCAGATCAGCTCTTTGTTCCTTGCGCCGCGCACCATTCACTTTTATTTCTCGCCAAACTAGCTGCCTGGCACAAACACAAACTATACGGCATAGATTTTAAAAATGCATACCTAAATGCTCGTATGAATGACCCTGTTTATGCATATGCGCCAGAGAGTGTAGACAGAGAAGGGCATGAGGGGATGATATGGCGTATAGATGGTGCTTTATATGGTGCACCACAGGCAGGAAGAAGATGGTATGAGATATTAGCACCCAAGTTAGAGGAGCTAGGTTTTAGATTGCTAGATTCAGACTTATGTATGTTTGTAGAAAATGATAAAGCTTTGAGAGAGGCGATAGTAGGGATATTTCATGTTGATGACTTGTTGTTCACCGCACCAAACAAACAAGCATATGAGCGTTTTGCGTCCGCATTAGAAAAACATTTCCCGCTCAAAAGACTCGGTATTGCCCGTGAACAAAACTTTCCATGTGGCCCGACGCGGCTCACAAAGTTTGTAAGAAAACAGGGAAGTCCCGCACTGGATTCGTGATCCTATGGGGCAGCGATCCAGTTGCATGGTTATCAAAGCGACAGAGTCGCATCGCCCTGAGTTCCAATGATGCTGAAATATTTGCAGCAACTGAGTGCATTAGAGAGGGACTTGCACTAAAACACATTACACAAGAACTAAACATAGCCCAAAAGAGCCCGATAGAATTATTCGAGGATAACTCTCAAACAGTCTTAGCGACAGAGAGGGGTATGTCAGATAATAGAACTAAACACTTACCTTTAGAATTACACTTTATGCACCACCTACAGAGAGACGGTGAGATTAAGTTTGTAAAAGTAGGTACGAAGAAGCAGATAGGTGATGTAATGACAAAATATTTACCGAAAGAACAATTCGAGTATTTACTTAACAAATTTACGGTAAAGCTCAAGTAATTTCGGGATTTGCGTGTCCACTCACCTATATTTGCTTTGAGTGTTTTGTGCGGTTTGTTGCTTGTTGCAGCAGCTTTGTTTTGCGCAGGGGTCAAGAGCCGTCGAGCCGAGGCTGGGTAGCCGACTGCCACGCGAGGCCGGCAGCCGCGAGGCTTTCCCTGGCTAACTTAGCAATTTAAATTCTTTCTATCATTCTTTCTGTCCTAAAATAGGAAATCTAAATTTTTTTGATTTTGCTACCCTCTACGGGAAGCGCTTGCAAATTTTTGAACACATACATACTTCATACATGTTACTGCATGACTACACATATATACATACATAGAGGATGTGATGTAAATGGGAGTTGATATTTAACCTTCGGGTAACCCATAACTGATCCTCAACACTATTTTTTCATATTTACACACTAATATAGCCTATGACTTGCGACTAATGGGGAGCGTTGTAATGTACTATTAATACCCGTTACTCCACCTAGTCAATTTACCGGTAATTTGGATAGTCTTAGTCATAGGCAAGTTCATAGGCCGTTTTTTTTTAATTGATTTTGCAAACATTATTGTACAATGAGAAAGACAGTATTCCCACCCAAACCCGTAGCGGTTGCAGGGTGCCGGCACTACGACCACCAACATCAGGGACACCGACGAAAACGCAGGTTTGATGGAAGGGGGAGCATTGGGCCTTGAGCGTGGCAGCCCGCTAGGGTCTGTGCGCAAACGGTCCGAAGACACAGATGCACGTCGTAGAGAAAAGAGAAGAGGAGAGAGAAGAGAAGAGGACAAACAACAACAACAACAAAAAAAAAAAAAGGGGGGGGGGGACCCCACCGCCATCATCACCCTAACTGCCTGCAAGGAAACCTAGCCCCCGACAGGTAAAAGTCAAATCATCCCGGGAGGAATCTCCATCGAGACGCAACTCCCAAATCGTCCCGTATCCGCTAGGCATCCTCGTCCAGACCGAAGCGGGACTCCCATCCAGGGCCACATCAAGTGCGGAACGTCGCAGGGACACCAATCCTACCTCGATCCGGCCCACAGGGATCCATCTGCATCGAAGAAAAGAGGGGTCCTGCAGGGAAACGTGGTCCAAGGCTAGAAGGATAGCTCGAGCCTGGTCCGTCCGTCCCCCCATGGAACCGTCCCCACCGTTGACCAGAAAAACTTCCTGGCCGCTGAGTTTGAAAATTTTAACCAAGCCCTTCGAGAGAGAGAAGTCAGAAGAAGATGAAAAGCCTAACCTTCACGTGCCCTTCTTTCCCATGGCCATGCAAATCCCTGAAAGGGGAGACACAGACAGGGCGGAGTACCTTCCCAGTGACTCTGAGCGGGCGGAGGCTCGGTCGGGAGAAAGAGATGAGCGGAAGGCTGGATGGGGGGGGAGAGGAATTCAAATCTAAAGCCAGGGTTAGGCCCCTTTGGTTCCGTGGCCCCGAGGAATGGTGGGAGTCGATGGGGAGTCCAGGGTGAGAGGAAAGGAGACTCCATAGGCGGGCTGGTGTGCCAGTGGGTCGTCTGACTTGCTGGTAGGCTAAGCTGGCCATAGCGATAACTAGCAGGCTGGTAGTCATAGGTCGGCCTCCAATGGACTGCCTTTGGATCGCTTCTTCGAGTGGGAGGTACCGGTGGTCATAGATGGCCCTCGGATTATAACCCCATGCCTGTCGGGATTTCCAAGGGATAGCTGGCCAAATGTTGGGCGGGTCTTCTCCCCGAAACGCGTTTGGGTCCTTCGGTCGGTAAGGGGGGGAAATCCTGTGGCCATCTCGGTCCCAGGTATCCCGCCGCTCCTCTGGCGACTGTCTCGTGGGGAGACAAGAGTCATCTTCGCGTACCAGCCATTGATCCTCCCGGGTAGTGTAGTCTACCAGCGTAACGTGGTTCGATCTACGGGTGGCAGTGACCAGGAGATCTATCTTGTGGGAGAACCCCGGTCCCGCCATGTCTACCATTACCTGCGCGGCGGGGTGAGTGAAGGCAGAGGGGGGGGCCTGATCAGAAGGGGGGGGAGCTCCCTCCGGGACGGGGAGAACCTCGTCAACGGACGGGGGGGGACTATCTTGCCTCAGTCGGGGGAAGGCACCCTCCTCCCCTATAACGAAGACCTTGCGATCCGGAGCTATGCCATCGTCGTTATCTAAACGCTCCAAGCAGCTTCGGATCCACTGCCTGCATTTGGAGTGCCGCTGATCCAGGAGAGACTTGAGGGCCTCCGAGTGGAAGGAGGATTTGGATAGCAAATAGTGGCTGATGCTTCCAGTGACCTTGCAGCCATAGGGGCAGGAGGTCGAGGTGGCGCCCTTGGAGATCACAGTGCTAATTCTAGCCGGGGTGGGCCAGACATCGAGCTGGCATTTTAGTACGATGGTTACCTCCCTCACCGAGAGGCCGCCGTTGGGTTGGAGGAACTGGTTGGTGATGGCCTGGAAAGGCTTGCGTATTTCAGAACGGATCCCCCATGTTAGGCCAAAACGGGGCGCAGCCTTTAGTTTATTTGCGTCTTCCGAACACCTCTGTCGAAGCTTCCATAAGTTGTAGGACGCCCAATTCTTCTTGACTAGGGCGATGGCTTGGTCTACTGTCCCCGGAGCGACCGTTTCCTTGGTGAGAAAGTTAGTGACGGAGATAACAACTGGGATTTCCAGAGCGTCCCATTCGATACGGGCTGGGGGAACGTCATATGCCTCCCTGAATTGGGCGAGGCTGTGCTCCGCATCGGATTGCTGCTGTCGCCCTTCTGGCCATGAAGAGTCACTAACATGTCCGGCAGGGATGCGAGGGTTTATGCCGATGCCCAGTGCTCTGCAGGCTCGAATCCAGTGAAGCACCATAAGTCCGTCGCGGCGGTCCTCCTTGATCAGGTGCAGGTGCCCTTGCCATCCTAGGAAAGGCTGGTCTGGGGTCAGGAAGCTTGGGGCACTGCTTGTTGATGTCCTCGGGCATGGGGGCCTCGTCCTTGAGTGCTCCCCTATTCATAGCGTTAACAAACCGCGGGTAAAAGGCCGGGATGATGCAGTCAGTGGGGGCCTCGACTCCGTGGAACACCGAGTGCATTCGCCAAATGTCCGGCGGGTGGAGTGGTGGATAAATCGGTGGCGGGCGTGGTCCGCCATCCCCTGCCCATCGGAACAAGAAGCGAGTGCTGGGCGGCTGTTGGGTGCGTGAGCCGCTGGAAGCCACGGAGGGGGGGTCGCTGAGGGCACAGATCTCCGTTCCTGGGGAAGTAGTAGTCCCATGCTAGGCGTAGATGTGCGTCGACCGCATATTGAACGTATGGGTCAGTCGAAAGGAGGTATTTGATGAACACCGTGAAATTCCTCAGGTAGTACCGGGTTGAGAACTGGTGGAGACCAAAAACCCCCCTGCTCCTATGGGGCCGTATAGCACCGCGTTGGGAATCTCCTGGTGAGAAAGCTGGAGAGTCTCCCGGATGTGGTCCCGGAAGGCTGTGTCTAGCTCCCTTAGTAACTTCTGGGGGAAAGGGGTCCATCCAAAGGAGAAATCCAGGCTGCTGGTGAGGAGACTGATGAGAGCTTTCCGTTTCCTTGCCAGTGAGAGGTCGAGGCTGTGAATCATCCGGGCAGTAGCCACGAACTTCGCAATCGCGTAGTCTCTTTGGATCTGCGGGTTGTTGTTGCCGTCGGTGTGAAGGCCCAAAGACCGAAAGACTTCGAATGCCGAGCGGTTTCTGATCTTGGTGGGGCCACGGGACGAGCCTCGGCCTGGTGCGGAAAGCGAGATCGGGACAGCATACACACCTTTTCCCACTTCGCTGACTAGGCAGATGACTGAACATTTCTCCGCTGCACATATCTGGCGTGCAGCCCGTAGTTGCGTGTAGAGGAGGGAGAAACCTTTTTGTGCCTCGGGAAAGTATTGCTCAGGTGGACCATCCCCTCCAATGGCTGCCCAGTTGTCATCAGCAAATTTGTGGTCAGCGGTCAGCGGGGGTCTCAAGGGGTAGACGGAGGTGTTCTGGGATCGGTCGCGGTCCGTTCCGTCGTAGAAGCGATACCCGGCTGGCATAAATTGCTGGGTAGGGCACAGGCGGGTGATGTACTCGTCTAGCACTCCATACGTGCCAGGGCTTAGCGATCCTCCTTGCGGGATCCCTCGCGAGCGAAGAATTTCTTCCGGCAGAATAACAGTCTCTGAAGTGTCCGGGGTCTTGAGCTTGAGCGGGGAGTCTTTGAAACGGTGGCGGAGGAAAGCGAACATTTCGGGGAATTCCTGCTCTTGCGCCACCACGTGGGAATACGCTTCGCAGATGTACGTGAGCTCCGCACGGTCAAAGGCCTTGCGGATGTCAGTGGAGAAGATGATAAGAGTCTTTATATTGCCAGTAATCTTGGGGGCTGCCCGTAAGTCGGCCAGCATCAACCGAAGCACCATGTTCCATTCATCACACCCGCTCACAGTCGTTGTGTTGGCCTTGGAGGTCTTCCGGATACAAGCTCCAGACAAAACATGCAGAGATAGTCGCATCGCTAGCTAGCTGGTTATGCAGGTGGCATAGCTAGCTAGCTACCTCTGCAGGGGGGGGGGGGGGGCAGCGTGGAAGCTGCATTTCAAATGCATGCATACGTGCATACATATGTATGATAATGTGTGTGTGTGTGTGTTCTGCGCAGCGCACGGCTGACTCCCCCACGTTGTCCCAGTTCCAGCGCATCTACACACAGCTAAGACTAGCAGACCTGCCCTACGGTACATACAGGCATACATACTATACATACATCAATGTGTTGACACTGCACACACAGCTAAGACTAGGATATCTGCACTACGCCACATGCAGAGATAGATACATACACAACATACAGACATGCATACACATACATACATACATACATACATACATACATACATACTCGCTGTCGTTCTTTCCCAGTGTCAGCGCATCTACACACACACGCACACACACACACACACACTACACAGCTGCGACTAGGTGACCTGGGCCACGCTACACATGCAGAGAGAGAGAGAGAGAGAGAGAGAGAGAGAGAGAGATGCATACATGCCATAGAAACTGACATACTACCATGCATACATGTCTACATACTAGACACACACACGCGACTGCTGCACAGGCTGGGGCGCTCTGCTGCCTTCTCTGGAAGCGGTGGCATAGCGATGACATACTACCGTGCATACATGTCTACACACTAGACACACACGCGACTGCTGCACACAGGCTGGGGCGCTCTGCTGCCTTCTCTGGAAGCGGTGGCAGCCGTCGCAACAAACACACCCACACCAACACAGGTCACAGAGAGATGTATATGTATGTATATATGCATGTACGTATGTATGTATGTATGTATGTATGTATGTATGTATGTATCTATGTATGTATGTATGTATGTATGTATGTATGCATGCATGCATGCATGTATGCATGCATGCATGCATGCATGCATGCATGTATGCATGCATGTATGTATGCATGTATGTATGTATGCATCATGCATGTATGTATGTATGTATGCATGCATGAATGTATGTATGTATGTATGTATGTATGCATGCATGCATGCATGTATGTATGCATACATGCATGCATGCATGCATGTATGTATGTATGTATGCATGCATGCATGCATGCATGCACGTATGCATGCATGTATGTATGTATGTATGTATGTATGCTGCATGCATGTATGTATGTATGTATGTATGTATGTATGTAATGTAATGTAATGTATGTATGTATGTATGTATGTATGTATGCATGCATGCATGCATGCCATGCCATGCCATGCCATGCCATGCCATGCATGTATGCATGCATGTATGTATGCATGCATGCATGCATGCATGGCATGGCATGGCATGCCATGCCATGCCATGCCATGCCATGCATGTATGCATGCATGTATGCATGTATGCATGTACGTATGTATGTATCTATGTGTGTATGTTGTGTCTAGTCGTTGGCGTATGACCCGGCTGCGTTTCTGCTGGAGAGCCCTGCCTCCACGCTCTCCTTCGACAGACAACAAGGTGGAGACGGAGAGGAGAGAGAGAGAGAGAGAGAAAGAGAGAGAGAGATGAAACAAAAATAAAACCATTCAAAACAGCACTAATGACATACCTACTCAAACATCATAATATCTATAAATATAAACACTCGCAAAAAAAAAAAAAAAAAAACGATGGAACAACAAGTTTGCTCCCCTGTCTGCTACTTGAAGGAGAACTCTCCGGATCAGCCAACGTACATGGTCAACCACGCACAGCCCCAACTTCCTCCTCTCTTTCACTTTTTCTCACGAAAAAGAAAAGAGAGGGGGGCCGCCAGACATAAACTACTACACTTTTACAATAACATATATATTCATATCATATTATAATATTATCACTACTGAATACATCTAAACATAAATATTAATATTAATAATATTAATACTAGATATATATAATACCGAGCCGCTAAATACAAATTTAATATTTTCCTTTAATACAATCAACTGAATAACTAGGTTTCCACCTTAGATAAAGGTATAACTTACTAGCTATACTTTTCACGTGGACGTTCCCTGAGTCCGATGTAAAATTGTTCTCTCAATAAAAGCGAAGAAGAAGAAGAAGAGAGAAAGAGAGAGAGAGAGGGAGAGAGAGAGAGAAGAGAGAGACAGATAGATAGATAGATAGAGAGAGTGAGAGATAGATAGACAGATAGATAATATATGTATGTATGTATGCATGCATGTATGTATGCATGCATGTATGTATGTATGTATCTATGTATGTATCTATGTATCAATGTATGCATCTATGTATACATGTATGTATCTATGTATGTGTATGTATGTATGTATGTATGTATGTATGTATGTAGCAGGTTCTCCGTTTCCGGTGCGTGTCAACGGTCTAGAGCGAGCAGGCAGCAGACCCGACCGGCCCCCTGTCGCGCCGGCCCGGCCTGGTACTGTGTGCACTTGTTAGGCCAATTATTTGGTCAACTTGTCGGGAACTTTTAAAGGCCGATTACCTCCATAAGGATTGGAGGTCCGCAAACACGAGAAGTTTGGTGACAAATATGAAAACACTCGCCAAGTGAGGCAGACCAACCGCGACTAACGATGAAAATCAGCGGAAACTTTCACCGGTTGCATACGTATTCTTGTGCTGATACGGCCAAACCAGGCAAATGCCTTTGCCATAGGTCTTGGGGCAGTTTGACGGCAAGTGGATCAAATAAGAAGGTGGAGATGGAGATAGATATAGTGATGGAGATCTAGATATACCAGGGATATATATAGGGATATATATGCAGAGTGTATGTTTGTTCGTTGTCGCTCTACAGCCCAGACTTGTGTTTGTGGTAGGACCGGACGGCGAGCTGGCGTTGCAACTGGAATCCTTCGTGGTCTCTCTCTCTCTCTTCTCTCTCTCTCTCTCTCTCTCTCTCTCTCTCCCCTCTCTCTCTCTCTCTCCTCTCTCTCTCTCCCCTCTCCCTCATGCTACGCTAACCGGAAATATCGGGCTTGCGGTGCGAGAGAGAGAGAGAGAGAGAGAGAGAGAGAGTCAGCCAAGACACGGCAAACAAGCTGGCGAGAGAGAGAGAGAGAGAGAGAGAGAGAGAGAGAGAGAGCCACCCAAGACACAGCCAACAAGCTGGCGAAAGAGAGAGAGAGAGAGAGAGCCAGCAAAGACACAGCAAACAAGCTGGCGAGAGAGAGAGCCAGCCAAGACACAGCAAACAAGCTGGAGAGAGAGAGAGAGAGAGAGCCAGCAAAGACACAGCCAACAAGCTGGCGAGAGAGAGAGAGAGAGAGAGAGAGAGCCAGCCAAGACAGAGCCAACAAGCTGGCGAGAGAGAGAGAGCCAGCAAAGACACAGCAAACAAGCTGGCGAGAGAGAGAGCCAGCCAAGACACAGCAAACAAGCTGGCGAGAGAGAGAGAGAGAGAGCCAGCCAAGACACAGCCAACAAGCTGACGAGAGAGAGAGAGAGAGATAGAGAGAGAGAGAGAGCCAGCCAAGACACAGCAAACAAGCTGGCGAGAGAGAGAGAGAGAGAGAGAGAGCCAGCCAAGACAGAGCCAACAAGCTGGCGAGAGAGAGAGATAGATAGCCAGCCAAGACAGAGCCAACAAGCAAGACAGAGCCAACAAGCTGACCTGGGGTGGCTCTTGCGCACCCGACACCAGAAATGTCAGCTGGGTAGAACAGATTATATATATATATATATATATGTATATATATATGTATATATATATAGAGAGAGAGAGAGAGGAAGAGAGAGAGAGAGAGAGAGAGAGAGGCCGCGTGCTGCAGCGCTAGAACCGTGCGGGTAGGACAATCATGACGATGATGATGATGATGATGATGAGATGGCGACAACACAACAGCAACCAACAACAACCAACAACAACCAACAACAACAACAACAACAACATCATCATCATCATCATCGTCATAATTGTTCTGCGTGTGTGTGTTTCCTCTGCTAGACGTTCGGCGAGAGCACTCCGGACGACGTGGTGCGTTTCCACGTCGCCACGCCCAATGAGGACGAGACCCCGCCGCAGACAAGGTGTGCACATGCCACACTACTGCCGTTTGCGCCCTGCCGCTGCCCCGCTGCTGCCATTTCGGCCCTGTCGCTGCCCACTACAAGCCCTGCTGCTGCCCACTACTGGCGCTGCTGCTGCCCCACAACTGCCTGTTTGGCCCTGCCGCTGCCCCACTTGCCGTTTTGGCTCTGCTGCTGCCCTGCTGCCTTTTCCGGCGCTGGCGCTTGCCTCACTACTGCCTTTCTGGCCCTGCCTGAAGCCTCACTGTTGCCGCTGCCTGGCGATGCTTGACATGCCGCACTGCTGCCTTGCAATGTAACATGACACTTAACATAATCTTGTGCGCGCAGATGGACCTGGAGCTGGGAGAGAGCGACGAGAGCGATTCCAATCACCAGCCACAACACCCTCAGCAACAGCAGCAGCACCAGGTCCAGTGCCCTCGCTGCCCCCCCCCCCCCCCCCCCGCGCCTGGATTCTTACCTACTACCTACCTACCCCTCCCTTCCTTCCTTGTTTCTCTGTAGTTGGCTTCCTTCCTCCTGCATTCCTACCTTCCTTGCTTCCTTGCTTCCGCTAGCCTGATAGACCATACGTTTCTATCTGTCTATCTATCTATCCGTTGATCTTGTGTATCTGCGCATGTAGCCGATGGAAGATGTGCCGCTGGTCACTCCGCCAGCGCCCGTGGTACCGGTCAGCCACGCAGCCAGGCAGTCAAGCAGGCAGTCACTTGGTCTGTATGTATATTTTTATGGTCAGTCAAATAATCATTCAGTCGGTCTGTATACATGTTTTTTCGGTCAGTCGGTCAGTCAGTCAGTCAGTCAGTCAGTCGTTCAG
>WBZZ01000745.1:47500-65000 GCA_019918135.1 Paulinella micropora
TTCCCGTTTTTATGACGGAAATATGCAATATTTTCGTATGACGGAAATATGCAATATTTTCGTCATATAATTGCTGATTTCTTTTCTGCACAAACGCTACGGGGTGTCGCAACTAAGTGCATTAACCCACGGATAGACGGTGCAGTGGATATATAAAACGCATACGCCAGACACGAGTCAACTATAAATCTCCAGCCTCGTTTTTGTAAATAAAAACTCCTCCTTCCACACTTGTTGTCCCCCCCGTAACTTAATTCTGAGGCAGTATGTCAAGAACAAATAGTATTACTATTGCAATAAAAGCAGCGTTATAATTTTTCTCCTTCTCCAAAAACACTTCCGATCAGTAAATACATTGTCTTTTAATAACATACCCTTGTATTCAATCGGTTACCTTAATATAGTACTAGGGGGCCAGACCTAATAACTATATCCAAAGCCGGGGTGAGTGAGCCCGACCATGCGATATGCCGACACAAGTAGAGACGGACCGACGATATTAAGTATATCCAAAGAAAAAAATTTAATATGTCTACTATGAGAACATTTTATGAGAACATCACCCTGGATACTTGAAGCAGGGTCGTACCAGGAACACCATCGCTAAACTCACAAGCGATCCCCTTATACGGTGTCGTATCCATTTGCCGATTGACCCTCGCACTCATATGTTGCGATAAAAATGCCAAGTAACAACAATGGTATAAAAACATTTTAATAAGACATGATCTGACATGGGCACTATGAGATTAATCCACATGCAGCTTTCAATGTCCGACGCGTGATAAAAGAAAAAAATGTCACTTACTGCCTTCGTCGCCTTGCGCGAACCCCTTTGCCAGGTGGCGGGCCGCCAACAAAAGTCAAGTCAAACTTCGACTCCTCCAGAATGTCCCATATTTTGTTAGGGATGGCGCCCAAAGATAAGTCAAAAGGAATGTCAAGCACTCCTCTAGGCAGTGACTGAATAGTCTACGCAGTGTGGTCTTTGTCTCGAAGGGTAATAGTATCATCCCATGTCTCGAGATTTTTCGCGTCTTTGTACACCGGTAAATATTGTCTAGCTTTTGGATCCTCAACAGGGTCCATGCTTCTCCAAAAATGGAGTACCGGTTGTATCGTTTTTGCTGCTAAGGATCTCTTCGATGTCCGTGCTGCCCGTGTAGTCTGCGGGACCGCCACAGCTCGCATGAGATAAAGATCTGAGAGAGTGTCATCGGCAACATGAGATTCTGCCGGTCTCAACAGATAAAAAACGTCTCGGACCCACTTGATGGCCGCAATCGCCTCTCCTTCCTTCCATCGCACATGTCGAATGTCCACATTACCCGCGTTCGGGTTAGTGTCCTTCTCCCCTCCTCCTCCATGGACATCCGTCGCTCGCGTCGACCTTGCCACCTTCCTCGGTTGGTCGAAGATGAGATCGTTTTGCGCTCTCCTCCTCTGCGCCTCCGTGAACTTCTCCTTCGTACCGCCGCGGACTATGGGGGCTTTAGACTGAGTCCCCGCCGCGCTTTT
This sequence comes from Paulinella micropora, assembly GCA_019918135.1. NCBI lineage: Eukaryota > Cercozoa > Imbricatea > Euglyphida > Paulinellidae > Paulinella > Paulinella micropora. The sequence continues at coordinate 49,019 of WBZZ01000745.1, forward strand.
GCGGTTTGAGTCTTCCTTACTCTCCTTCTCGGTCTCCTCCTTCTCCGTGACAGGTGCCCGATAGGCATTCTCCTCCTCTAAGGTATCCTCCTTCTGTATAGGCGGTACCTCTTTGAAGTCCTCCTTCATCCGTTTCAACGCCTCCTCAACGGATTCATCCTCAAGTAAGAAGGGGTCATATTTGATCAGCCTTCGAACATTCACAATCTGCACCTTCCCTCTACCCCTGATCTTATAATTCAGAGGTCCCATCTGTTCCATGATCTGGTATGGTCCTTTCCAGTGGGTAAACAGCTTAGAGCTAACCCCCTTAGGGACTTGAGGATGGTACAAGAGTACAATATCCCCAACCTGGAAACGGACTTGATCTAAGTGCGCTTGTCGCACTCCTTGTGCGTCAGTCTTTCTGCGCTCCGCCTCCCTGTGCGCCGCAACTATTTGTTCCGCCTCCATCTTCGCTCTTAGTCTCATCCCGAACAACTCATCCTCATCTGCCCAAGTGTCTTTTGGATGCAGAAGTGAGGTTGGGATATTAGGCTCTCGGCCGTAAACCAATTTTTGGCGAGACTGAGCTCCTGGCTCCTCCTAATGCCGATGAGGGCAGACAGTTCATTGCAAAGGCAAATGAAGGTGCTGCCTCCACCCAGGCTCTCTGATTCTCCTTCTTCATACAGTACATCTTAAGCGAGGCTTTGAGAGGTCTATGTACCCGCTCGATCTTGCCATTCGCTCTCGGGTTATAGGCAGTAACATATTGCCATTTCATCCCGTAGTACTTAGATAGTCTGTCGATGACTTCATTATTAAAGTAAGAACCTCGATCAGAACATATCTTTCTAGGCACTCCGATCTGCGAGACGATCCTATCGATCAGAGCCTCCGCAGTTGTCTTGCCTGTAGCGTCCTTAACAGGAACAACCCAGACATAATTGGTGGCTCGATCTATTGTGGTAAGAAGGTATCTGTACCCTTCTGCCGATTCGGGGAAAGGTCCCACATGATCGATGTGTAAAAATTCAACCATCCCGGCGTGTAACGGGAATGTACCGATCAGGCCAAAGTTCGCCTTCAGCGGTGTCTTTGTGGTTTTGCATGGGATGCATGCGTCCACTTCCCTGTCTATCTCATCCTTCATCCCTTTCCACCAAAATCGCCTCGCTATGAACCAATGAGTTCTTTGTCGACCCGGATGTGCCAGTAAGGGGCAGTTATGGGCTGCGACATATATAAAGCGCCTCAACTTCTCTGGTACCCAGAGAGTCCATTTGTCAGGCTGTGATGCAAATTTGCCATGCTGGCCCTTGTACCACAATAGCCCATCTCTCCACGCCATCTCCTTCATCTGATCTTTGATCTGTGGAGTCTTTTGAAGCTCATTAGGGTTCTTGTATAACGTTATGAGCTCCTTGAACTCCGGATCCGTCGCCTGTTGCTGCCTCCACGCGGTAGGCGAGGCGATATGAATAGTACCGTCCTCCAACCTTACTCCTACCCTTTCCGGGTCTTCATCAAGCTCGCTTCGATTTTCCTGTGGAGGTTCATTACAGACCTCAGTCGTCTCCTCCTCTTCTTTTATATTCGCCTTCGCGTTCTCGTATGCCTCATAAGACCACTCAGCGTCTTCGAGAACATGCGCCTCACAGCATATGCCATGATCCGGGCCTTGAAGACTATATCGTAGACCCGTGCGGTCATAACGAACGCCTCTTGCCATCTGCATCGCCTCTATGTGGCTTACCTTGTCCGTGGACAGGTCTATCATTTCCACTGATGATACGAGAGCCGACACCTCCGACTGAAACTCTAGCCTGGAAAGGCTATCAGCGACTACGTTTCGCTTTCCCGGTAAGTAGACCATCGTGAAATTGAAACATGACAAGAAAGCTTGCCACCGCGCCAAACGGCCGGTTTGTTCATGATTCATCAACCAAAGAAGGTTGTGATGATCGGTCCTAACCGTGAATAGAGGTCCTCCCCACAAGTATTCTCTGAGCCTCTTGAGAGCCCATACTACTGCCAACGCCTCCCTCTGTCGCGTGCAGTAATTTCGCTCCGCCGCACACAGCTTTCTACTAATAAACATGATCGGGCGCAACTTTTTCTCCTCATCTTCTTGTTGCAGCACCGCGCCAATCGCAAACTTAGATGCATCCATGTCGACTACGAACGGTTTCGTAAAGTCGGGCATCATAAGTACTAATCCGCCGTCCTTGGGATCTTTATAAATGATATCTTTGAGCGTATTAAACGCCTGCAAAGCCTCCTCATCCCACTTCTCAAAGTCTCCAAAATCAATCATCTTCTCCAGCTTAGCCCGAGTTGCACCCCAATCGGGTATGAACTGGCTGTAGTACTGTGCCATCGCAAGAAAAGAGTGTAACTCCGTGCGATTCTTTGGCAACTGTCTACTCATGATCTCCTCCCTCTTTTCGCGCGATATCGAGACCCTATTATGAGAAATCTCGTAACCCAAATACGTCACACTTGTCCTGGCAAGCTGACATTTCTTTAGGTTGCATTTCAGGCCAAAAGCTCCGATGCGCCTGAAGACATCTGACAAGTGATCGATATGCTCTTCCATTGTGTTAGAGTATACGATGATGTCATCGATGTAACAAAATGGAGAGATTGAGAGCGTAAATGCATTCTGGGATGGGTAGAACGCCACCATGATGCACTCCACTGCCTTGATACGAAGATTTCTTCGAAGGGATTGCGATCGCATTCGCACCAGTGAGGGGCGGGCGTGTTGCAGTCTTCTTCGTAGTCGGAGGCGGTTTGTCAGTCTTGGTAAGCTTGTTTGGGCGTCCGCTATCCAGTGGCGTAGCCGGTTGGGCCATCGACATGGAGTCAGCCTTACTCTTCTGACGTGGCGGGCGCTTGGGCTCCTTGTTCTCCTGCTGCGCCTTGCGCTGTCTGTTCCTCTGGCGGGTGTCGACCTTGGCGGGTGGATCGCGCGGGGAAGCAGAAGGCGTTGTTTGTCGGTTAAAATCAAAAGATATTATTTAATATACTTGCAAAAGGATTCTATTAAATATATGAAATTTAGCGGTGCAAGACGTTCAAAACTTACCTCAAACATCAATCTCAAACATTTCATGTTCAAGCCGGCCCCAACATTTTTGAGCGTGAAGTTTCACGTGACGATTGCGGCCAGGCTAGGAAATTATACTGTGTTTTTCAAGTTGCTCGAGCTGGGCCCGGGAAATAACACTGGAAAAATACTGTCAGAGGCCCTGATCCTATACACCTAACTCAGTTTCTGATGTGTAAGGAACCGTGACACTGGCAATGAATGAAGAACTTGCATATGTCGTCCCGATGCTGTTAGTTGTGAGGAACAGATTTTGAAATAAGTAAGCTCATTGGTGCTGTGAAAGTTGTGTGTTTTGTCAAAGAATTATTATATTAATATTATGGAATGCAAATCTAATATTTTGATTTCACAACCTTGTGAAAACACATGTTTAAGTCACAGTTGATTTTTGACATAAGCAGAAACAGTGCAAACTTTAGTAAAATATATTAATATTTATTGAACTTGAACTTGAAAGCATTTGTATTTTTTATATGTGTTCCATAGAATGATTAATTATCTATTAAATTTACTATCACTTGAGAACGATTTAAACACTGAGACTCAATCTCTACTTTTCAGTTCCTCCGCTCCCCTTCTTTTTGACTCGTGACATTTCGTTCGCCCTGGCTAAAATCAGCAGTGTCCCCTGCTGATTTTGCGGTGCTTGGCCTGGACCGGCCAAACTAGGAAGACCATGCTTGCCAAACTAGTTTGGAATCTTAAACAATAGAGAACTCTCTCCACATAGCGTTCTGTGCATATTGATTATTAACTTTGAATATGTTTCGATAATCACTCTTTCAATACCGTTCATAAATTTTTGTCCGGTTTCTTGCCTTCCTCGCTACAAAAAATGCTAGCAAAATACCTTCAATTTTCACTCTGACAAAATGAAAAAATGAACCTTGTCTCCAAATGAGCAGAAACAAATCTAGAAAGTACCTGCCATGATTCGATTACCATGATTGCATTTCGTATTTCCTCCAGACGGTTTGTGGCGAGAAAGCCTAGAGGCTGAGAAAACTGTGACTTACATAACGAATTCAGTCAATATTGGTGTTCAGAATGCCATGCACAAGGCTTTCAGCCTGCTTAGAACTTGAACGCTTCCACTGTCGTATACCAGTGATGCATTCTAAGCGTGTGTAAGAGGGATCAAGTTTTGTTAATATTTGCTGTAAGGCTCAAAATCTCAAAATGAGTGTTTCAGCTTTTTTGCATCTCGAATGCGCTGGACTCAAACCCCTGCTCATTTTTTTGTAGTGCCTTCTCTTCCAATTTTTTGTGTTTAACCACGTATCTGTGACCTGTAGATGCATTTCCATTCATAAAGTAGATGGAGGAGCATCGTTTTCGAAATGTACAGGGGAATGAGTCCACTGAGGTCTGTCTGAACCAAAAACGAAATTTTCGATTTCATAGATTCCATCGTTTTCAACAACAGAATTTTTTTTCACATAAGTAGGATGATAAAGTAACATATTTGAGCTAATTTCCAGCCTTGTAGCACTTACTTTGTAAATGAAACATCGATTTTTCTCATTTTCACACCTCTCTCAGGGACCGGATTTCAATTGCATGGTGCTCAGTCAGTTTACATTTTGGCGAAAAGTGGTTTGGTACAGATGTTTATTGAGACATACTGTGTCGAATTCTCAACTAGCTTCATAAGAAAATAAGGGTGATGCATATGTACATGTATGTATATATATATATATATATATATATATATACATATATAAATGTATATAATTGTTAAAAAATCTACGTTAGTCCTGAACGAACTATTGCCTTTTGTCCTTGACGTCCCGGCCGGGTAAGAATTGCCTTTTGTACCTGTGGACCGGCCGGATAACCATTGCCTTTTGTGCCTGTAAAGTGGCACTTTTTGCACGGCCGCCCGGAAGGAGAAAAATGGTATTTCCGCGCGAAATTGGCATTTGTTACATGGCCGGCCCGAAGCAAGAAAAGTGGCATTTCCCGTCAAATTTCTGCATTTGTGTATCGCTGCCTTTTTCGGCTATATCAGCTAGTGGTATCTGTCCGGTGGCACCTGTCAGAACAATGACACGTAGATTATATTGCGGCGTAATGGTCAATATGTGAGTGTTCTGACAAGTGGCTCCGGTGGCACCTGTCAGAATCATGACAAATATAGTATAGTGGAGCGTAACAGTCGACATGTCACGGTTCTGACAAGTGGCACCAACCACTAGAAAAAATTGGAGGAGGGGGGGGGGCGCCACTGTGCCTTGGCATCTAGTCCTTGGTGGCACCTGTCAGAACCGTGACACGTAGAGTATAGTACTGAGTAACGGTCGACATGTCATGGAAGTGGCTCCGGTGGCACCTGTCAGAACCGTGACACGTAGAGTATAGTGTGGCGTAACAGTCAATATGTGAGGGTTCTGACAAGTGGCTCCGGTGGCACCTGTCAGAACCATGACACGTAGAGTATAGTGTGGAATAACGGTCGACATGTCATGGTTCTGACAAGTGGCTCCGGTGGCACCTGCCTGAACCCTGACACGTACAGTATAGTGGGGAGTAACGGTCGACATGTCATGGTTCTGACAAGTGGCTTCGGTGGCACCTGCCAGAACCCTGACACGTAAGAGTATAGCGGGAATTAACGGCTGAGGTGTGGGGTTCTGACAGGGTGGCACCACCAAAGGGAAAAAGGGGGAGAAAAAGGGGGAGGGGGGGGAACCCGCCACTGTGCTGTGGCATCTAGTCCTGATGCCACAGCCCAATGGCGGGACCCTCCCCCCTCCTCTCTTTTTTCTCTGTGGGCGGTGGCACTTGTCAGAACCACGACACGTAGAGTATTAGTACTGCGTAACGGTCGATGTGTGGGGGTTCTGACAGGTGGCACCGGCCAGAACCACACGTAGAGTATTAGTACGGCGTAACGGTCGAGGTGTGGGGGTTCTGACAAGTGGCACCTGCCACCTGAAAATTCAGGTGCGGCTGTCAGAACCCTGTCATCTAGTTTATTATTATATGGTAATTTGAATTTCGACATATGTGGATTCTGACAGGGTGGCACCAGGCACCGGAAAGTTCAGGTGTGGCTGTCAGAACCCTGCCATCTAGTTTATTATTATATGGTAATTTGAATTTCGACATGTGTGGGTTCTGACAGGTGGCACCGAGCACCAGAAATTTCTAAAGAGGCGGGGTTGGGGGGGTCCCTGCTGCCCGAGTACAGACAAAGGGGCCGCCGGTGGCACCTGCAGAACTGTGACGCGTAGAGTATAGCTGACAGTAACGACCTGCCTGTGGCGGTTCTGACAAGTGGCACCGCTCACATTTTTTTCTTATCACTAATCATTAACTATCAATGCCGGAAGTACACTGTCCTGCCTGTGGCTCAGCAATAACCAAGAAAGAGAAACAGAGACCAATCACGCAAAAGGAAAAAGGCGTATTTAGGCTGCGAGCTTATTACACACACGAAGAAGACTAACAATGTTGGCAGTCTGTCCTACCTGTGGCGCCTGCTTTTTCGAAGGGCAGCTTTTTTGGTAGGGGACAGGGAAAAGAGGCGACCCTCGAGACTTGGCATCGCTTGTGTGCAGACCTTACGGTGACGGCGCCTGCATCAGCCCCGCGCGAGACGTTCCTGGTGGAGACACTTGGGAAGAACGCATGCGCTTCGTTGATAATTTTCTGGACGAGATTTTGTAAAAAATAAGTATTATAAAAAAACTTAGTCTCTTGTTTAGTTAAATTAATAGGCCAGAATGGAAGTGGCCAGGTCGTACAAGCGCCGTCGTTTGGATGGTGCGACCGACTACTTTGTGCTGCCGGTGGACGGAGAGAGCGGCAACGTTCTAGTTTCGGACGGTGACGGGGGCGTAAGATGGGCAACAGGCGGCGTGGCGGCGAACGATGCGGTAGCGCTTAATACCGCTCACAGACTGACGACGTCCGGGAACCCTTACCTGGTCGATTTAGCCGACCTGATTACCTTGACGCTGGACACCGAAACCAAAGTTAGCCAGCCGGCCGGGATGACTTCTAGCAAACTCCGCTGGCTTTGTGGCCTCGGCCTCTAGCAATTCAGCCCAAGCCTACTTGGCCTTTGACAGCGACTTCTCGACCTTGTGGGGCACAACCGCTCCCGACAGCTACAGCGGCAACAACTACACTGCCATGATCGAGACGGCAGTAGATAATCTCACCGTGACAGACGCGTGGCTCCAGCTCGATCTGGCAACGCCAAAGTTACTGCTTACCACGTCACGTCCGCTGGTGCCATCACCGCGCCCAGGGACTGGGTAGTCGCTTATAGCGCGGACGGCAGCCGGTGGTTCACTTGGGACAGCCAGACCGCCCAGATCTTTGTAGGCGACAGCTTGCGCACGTTCACGCCTGCAACCGCAGCCGAGTACGCCAGGTACTTGCGCGTAAACTGCACCAAAAACAACGGGGCGGGAGTTTGGTACATGCGGAGCCTGGCCTTCGACTACCAGCTGTACAATGCCGGCTGCATCGAGAACACCAGCTACCCTACCAAGGCCTCGCAGCTGGCGCCCAAGGCGTACGTCGACCACGAGGTGGCGGGAGCGGTGAAGTTCCCGTCGATCATGCCTACCCAAAACGACTGTGTCGTGACTATGGATCCAGACGGCTCGATCTTTGCGGTCAAGGACAGGACGCTCAAGCAGCCGTCTTTGGCTCCTAGCTGCAATGGCGCAATCGTGCTCATGGACACCGACTACACGGTCACGACGATCCCAGACACTCTCGCGAGGCTGCCTAACCCTTTGCCCGTCTCGGCCGCGCAGCTGGTGACGGTTGATTCGGACGGCGTGACAGGCCTAAGCAGCCATTTGACTGCTACCAACAACCCGCACGGGACTTCCGTGAGCAACATTGTCGGAGGGCCCGCCGCGACCTCTGCGTCGCTCACCGCGCACACAGGCGCTACTAACAACCCACACGGGACCTCGCTGGCTAACCTCGTGAACTCGTCAACGCTCATGCTGACAGGGGCTGGCGGCAACAGCACGCTTTCCGCGCCTGGCACCGGCTCCCTTGCGCTTAAGCTGCCTGTGGCCCTGCCCAGCGCAGGCACCAAGCAGTTCGTCACGCTCGACAGCGCGGGCCAGTTTGCTGTAGGCGCCACCGGCTTCAAGGGCGGAGACAGTGTAGCAATCGGGACGTTAGCGGGCGAGGGGCAGCAGATACTCACAGTCGCAGTAGGTCGTGAAGCAGGCGCGAGTGGACAGGGCCAGTTTGGAACTGCCGTTGGCTACAGGGCGGGATACTCTGGCCAGGCATATCGCGGCGTCGCGATCAGTGCCTATGCCTCGACCCACGCACAAGGCATTTCATCGGTCTCTGTCGGTCCCTATACCAGCACGCTCGGTGTACGGTCGGTTGGGATCGGCAGTACGGCTATCACGGATGCTGCCGCTCAGGAATCAGTCGCAATAGGCTACCGAGCAAAGGCAGCAACATTCCGCTCGATCGTGCTGAACGCCACGGGCGCTGAATTAGTGTCCGCTAGCACTGATGCTGCCTATATCAAGCCGCTGAGGTTGGGCGCCGATTCTACCACAAACGAGAAGGCGACACAGTGGAACAGCACGACCGGCGAACTCACCGCCTCTAAATTTACACTCCCGCTTTCGCTGCCCGCCAGCACGTCACTCGTTTCCTTGACGAGCGCGGGCCAGGTAAGTGCGTCTGCGCTCAAGGTACCAGCGTCACTGCCTGGCGGCACGTCGCTGTTGACACTCGATTCCGGCGGCCAGCTCGCGACAGGGGCTGCTAGCTCGCTGTCACTCAGCGGGGCGGGCGGCACCAGCAGCCTTTCCGTTCCAGCCTCTGGCTCCTTTGCGCTCAAGCTGCCGACAGCCCTGCCAGGCAGCACTTCGCTAGTGACACTCGATTCCAGCGGCCAGCTAGCGACAGGGGCTGCTAGCTCGCTGTCACTCAGCGGGGCTGGAGGCACCAGCACCCTTTCCGCTCCAGCGTCTGGTACTTCTGCACTCAAGCTGCCAACCGCTCTACCAAGCAGTACTAGCTTGGTGTCGCTGGGCTCCGACGGCGCGCTGCTGTACGGGGACCAGGCTATCTCTCATGGTCTGACCTTGTAGCCACTTCGTACGTGAAGAAGCCCGACAGCATGACGAGTAACAGCTGGAACGGCCTGGTCGCGAGTGCGTCCACTTCCGGGAACGGCAATGCGTACGATGGCTTCAATACGGGCTCGAACTTTTCCTGGCAGAGCACCACCAGTACCTACAATGCCACGAGCGGCGCCTACAGCTCCGGTTCCAGCAAAACGTTTTTGGGTGTAGTGTACCCCGGAGAGTGGCTCCAGCTAGATTTTGGCACTGGTGTCGTCCTGCAACAGTACTACCTGCAAGCCCAGTCCAGCGGTCTGGATAAATCACCAAAGACATGGCAGGTGGGCACGTCGTTAGACGGCACTACCTGGACGCTGTGGCACACTGGCTCGTACTACACCTTTGTCGATGGCAGTTCCATCACTCTCGCGCCGACCGACAACGCCAGGGCCGCCCGGTACGTGGCTATCGTGGTTGCTTCTATCAAGGCAGGAGGAAGTTCTAGCTGGTGCGGAATCAACCACTTTGGCTTTGACTACACATCGTGCCCCGCGATCAAGAACATAGCGGCACCGCTCGTCAGCACTGACGCTGCCAACAAGGCCTACGTAGATTGCTAAATGTGTCTGCGCTGAAGCTGCCAGTGTCTCTGCCATCCGCCGGACTGACGTCATTGGTCACGCTGGACAGCAGCGGCAACTCGGGCACGGGCGCCGCGACCTCGTTAACGCCGTACTTGTTCCCTGTCTGGAGCAACGCCTCGTCTAACAGCGCCACATGGTCCGTGTCAGCCTATGCTTATGAAACAGGTTTTGGCGATACTTGGCAGCCGTGGAGAATGTTTGACAATATTACCACAGGTGACACGGGCTTTTTAGGCAAGACACGTTCGCACTTTTCAAGTACACTATACACTATCTGAGCTGATTTCTACTTTGCTACGAAGCAGGGCCGCTAGAAATTTTTTCAATTTTTTTTAGCTTCATACATATGAGTAATGAAGACCTGCAAGAGCTTTTAGGTGTCACACAAGTTTTGAGTGAGAACAGGCGGTCGAAAGTTGTTGTCAGTTCGCGGCGCCGTGAACCGTCTCGCGGCAGCTTACACTATCTGAAAAAGTTTTTTTTTCACAAAATATGTAAAAAACGATAGATCTAGTATGCGGGAATATGACGTCCGACATCGTACTTACGATTCTCTCAAGTTTGGTAACTTGACGGCGTGTGTTTTGTGTCTGTCACTGACTCTCACGGCGTCCACCTGCAGCGATTTTTTTTTTGGAATTCACGTTACCTATCATAGCTACTGCGTCCGGATTCCTTCCTAATGCTTTACTTGTGATATATACAGTGTGTGCAGTACAAATTGATGACAAACGTGCGTGCACCTTCGCAATTTTATAGAATACTTTATCTTCTTCAATGCAGCTGTCGGTGTGTTCCTTGCTTGGGTTAATTCAGCCTGCTGACCATGACAAGCACAGATAATTACTTGAAAACACTTCAAATACATGCATAAATGATGTTTCGTTTGAGGCTGGATGGCGGCAGGCTCACCAGGTTCTCTCCCGGCAGACGGCGTTCACGGCGTTCACGGCGTTCGCGGCGAGCTGGGTATCTACGACTCAGAAACTTTCTGCACAACCCGCAGGCCTGCTCTTCTAAACAATAAACTTGGATCCGGTTTGGTTTAGCTATTTAGACCTACATCCATGCCTACTACGTAATCGGCCGCACCTTGGCACACGTTCAGCCATCCCTTCCCCATTCACGGCGGTTGCGGCAGCTGTCGGTGTGTTCCTTGCTTGGGTTAATTCAGCCTGCTGACCATGACAAGCACAGATAATTACTTGAAAAAACTTCAAATACATGCATAAATGATGTTTCGTTTGAGGCTGGATGGCGGCAGGCTCACCAGGTTCTCTCCCGGCAGACTTAGCCGCAGCCGCCGCGAAGCGCCGCGAAGACATTCGGTGCTGCCGCGACTAGCAAGGCTGTCTGGCAGGTCTTCGAGCACGTGTATCTGCATGAACATGAGTCCATGTTTGTTTGAAATAATTTGCGAGCTTATCAGTTCTCTCCCGGCATACTTAGTTCATGGCGTTGGCGGCGGGCTGGGTATCTACGACTCAGAAACTTTCTGCACACCTGCTCTTCTAAAGGACAAACTTGGATCCGGTTTGGTTTAGCGATTTAGGCCTACATTATGCAATTTTGTCACAACAACTTTACCGCGCATCCAAGACATACATTTTTGTTGCATCTTGGCACGTGCTACCTACTTTTGGTGTGCTTCATAATTTTTAAAAGTAATATGAAAAACTTCTTAAATCCAATGATATTAAGACTGCATCCGTCAAGCCGAGTAAACCTGAAGGAGAGGCTAGATAGCTATAGATTATTTCACTAGCACTGAATTTCCAATTGCAAGAAGGAAACTAAGACTTGTTGCGTAATCTTTATTAAACACAAGTTTCCCAAATTGATTTCGAACCACAAGAAATATATACATATGTTTTTTATTTCAGTACTCATCGCTGGCAGATTTTAAGAGCAATAACATTATAGTGAGACTCATGGTGGCGGCAGTTACTTATAAGATGGCTATTTTTATAAAAGCAACGGATCCCAAACTTGAATATCACTCATTCATCGCCCTCGCTCTGATCGTCGCTCTCGCTCTCATCGCCTTGTTGAACCCAATCTGCATCTTCACCCTCGGATGGTTGGTCTTCTTGGTCCTGTCCAAAGTAAGTCTTCCCCGAGCGGGTGCTACCGGGAGATCTCCGCAAAGACGACGATGCAAACGCAGGCGCAGCTGTCGGTTGCTGCGCGCTTGCCATGGTCAACTCCATTCTGAAAAGGTATGTATATAAATGTATGTATGTGTGAATGCATGTATTGATGTATATATGTATGTATGATTTAATGCATGTATTAATTTATCAATGTATTTATCGACAGATACGTAGTAAATGATGACCCTGATGCAAGGTTTTCTGCAGACTGCAGAAAGACATTTGTTGCCACTGAGCCTGCTTGCGTTTTTTTTCTGCCACCGGTACTAATACGCATGCGTTTCTGACTGAGTCTGGCAGCTGCAGGCTCACCCGGCGAGGACCCTGCCGCGACTGCGGCAGCTGCAGACACGTTCGGTGAATTAGCGGACCCTGGCGCGATCGCTGCAGGTGCCGCCAGCGCCGCAATAGCACGTTTCCGAGGGACAACTGCAGACACACCTGGCGAGGACCCTACCACGACCATGTCAGCTGCAGGCACACTTGACGAGGATGATGCAGCAATCGCCGTGCGCGTTGCAGGTGCCGGCGCAGAAGAACCAATTTCCCCAGGAACAGCTTGAGGCACATCTAAAATAGGCTTTGCCGCGACCATAGCAGCTGCAGGTACACTTGACGAGGGACCTGCCGCGAACTCCGCCGCGAGCGCTGCAGGCGCTGGCGCAGCAGAAGCTCCATTCACTTCATGCGCGGATGTGGAGGCAGAGGCAGGTAATGGACGATGGCCATCTTTCCAAGGATTGATGAGATTTTGTGCGAGCGCAGACTTGGATCCACTTTAGACAGTCCGAGTTGATTGCACAATGCTTTCAGATCTGCTGCCGAGCAGGCGGCAGTCAGTGCTTCGACAGTTGGTGGTTCCGAGCCATCGAGTAGCTGCTGCGGAGTCACCTGGGTCTTGCGGGGCTTCCGTGCCCCTTTTTTGTTACTGCGTATCTCCCTGATGTTGACAGTAGACGGAATTCGCGCTTGCTCAAGCTGTTGTTGCAGTCGAATTAAATCCGCATCCCTTCTGGAAACGTTCTCTCCAACCCCTCCTTGCCAGGCATCGCAACCACCCGCATGGTCGGATGGAGGATCTGACAGAAGCACCGGTCGGAGCAAGAGCTGCGAGCACTTGCGGCAGCTCCCGCGATATTTTCGAAAATCCCAAAGAGTAGCTGTCAACACATGGTGCAGAGGCAAAAATTCAAATTTGATTTCACTACTATACAGAGCCACAGATCATGACTCTCCTTGGTATACTACAGCTGCAGATCGCTAGATTACCTTTTCATGGAATCTCTCGAAGCTCTGCCTCTGACCTTCCCCCTCCCCCCCGCCCCCCCCCCCTCCAAATTCTCAATGATTATGTACCTTGCGACGCCAGTGGGTGCTCACGGGCAATTGCTACTCCTGGTTCGAAAACCTTGTTCCCCTTGGAATCCAGGTACCAGTACCTACAAATGCATGTAGCTATAGAAGCCCCAGGGATAACACGTTCTATTTACTACTGATGATCAAATAAATACACTAAGGCTAAGCTAACTAATGAACCTGATTGAACAGACTTTCTTGACACCCTGGCCGATTCTGTTGTCAGCCGGCTTTGAGGTTGGGATGTGTGGCGTGTCCAGGACGGGTTCCTTAGTTGCGTCGTCAAAGTCTCTCACCGTGAATTGTTCGGGGACTGTATCCACGTGGGTTTTCGGCCGCTGTCGAAAGAGGTCGGCATATTCAGAAGTTTTGTAGAAAGCAAGTCGCCTGGTGACTTGCTGCCGCCACGCCTGCTTCTTGACCAAGTTGATATGTCAATCTGCGCATAACAGCATTCAATGGACAATGTATGACAGCAATTTCAGTGAATCCATCCATCCCTCAACCCATCCATCAATCCATCCATGCATAAAACGAAGGCGTTCAAGGGATGCATGAAAGGGGCACCTGCCGGGCCATCGCCATGGCAAGGGGGGTAAGTTGCCGTTTCGAACTCAAACTTTGTTTCTCCAAATGTGTCTTGCAGCCACTTCCTGATGCCTGACCAGAAATTGATGAGGCAGTAGGATTTGACGTTGGCTCCGTTGTCACCCGTTTGCAGGACAAAACGCCTATAGAAAAATGCGGTATTACGTTGTACTTGCTCTGTCAATCTACATCTGCCTTGCGATGCGGCGGCTGGGGAACCATCGGGTCTGTATCTGAAACTTGGTGAACATCTGCTGCCAGCACCATGCAGTTGTTGCGGCCGTCATGGACCCTAGAAGTGTAATACGTGATATTATGTAATGTTGTAATAATGTGTGAATGTAGAATAAATGTATGATCATATTAGTATTGCTATGTGTGTTATGTTGTTTGTATATATACGTACCCTTTCCAAAGAAAAGAAAAGCTTCTCGTGTTGGTATATCATCATCTTCCTCTTCATAAAAAATTGAAGCTATGCAGAAGGCGTAGAATTTTTCTCCACTGTATGAATAAAGACCGCCGTAGTCGTGTACCTACATGTATGATTGTATGCATGTGTGCATGTATGTAATTGTATGTGACATTGTATGTATGTCGTCAACACAGCGACTGTACCATGAGGAATTCATCTTGGTGCATTTCCCGCTGGTAGTCGGCGATGTAGGGCTTCACGATGGCTTGCAGCCCCTTGTGTCGCTTGTAGTCTTGCAAAGCCCTCCTGTTTGAATCGATTTTTTTCTCCAGCGCCGCCAGCCCTGCTGTATTTCCATCCTTTGCAAGCTGGATTTTTTCCTGCTTCCGTGTCTCAACCTTTATATATATATATATATATATATATATATATATATATATATATATATATATAAAAGCCCGCGGCAAATTTTGCCACGACCGCCGCGAGCGCCGCGAATGTGCCAATATATATATTATATTGCAGCGAATGTGCTGGATTTTTTTCCTGCTTCCATGCCTCAACCTTTATATATATATATATATGTATATATATATATATATATATATATATATATATGCCCGCGGCAAATTTTGCCGCGACCGCCGCGACCGCCGCGAGCGCCGCGAATGTGCCAATATATCGCGGCATGTACGTAAATTACACGTGCGCGGTATTTAGACGACGCTCTCAGCGCTTGCAGCGGTCGCGGCAAAAATTTGCCGCGTGCATATATATAATATGTGTGTATATATATGATATTGCATGCCTGTATAATGCATGTTTATGCATTATAATAAATGACCTTAGCAGCAATCTCGGCACCAATGATACATGGTTCGCAGTACTTTGGGTGTCGCTGGATTCACCAAATCATGAGGCCTTTCGCCTTCATGATTCCCAGGACCTCCCAAAAACCTTCATAGCCTCGGCGGGTGAACTTTGGGAGCGTGGACTCTGCGGAATATTCGCGGCGTATTCGCGGCATATTCGCGGTGCTCGCGGCATATTCGCTGCGCTCGCGGCATATTCGCGGCGCTCGCGGCATATATATAATATATATTATTTGCATACTTGCGGTACATACATACATGCTACATACATACATGATACATACATAATATCATATGCATGCATGAATATATACATACATACATACATACATATACATACATATACATACATGCATGTATACCTTGTGACTTGGGTACTTTTTGTGCCAGGTCACATAGAGCACCAAGTTTTTCTGCATGGTGGTCAGCCTCTTGCCTTGTTTGAGTTTGCAAGAGTATTCTAACACTTGCTCCTGATGCTTCGAGGATATCTGAATAACCCAAACGCAAATCAATTTCACATATCAAATATTACACATATGTAATATTAATGCGGTCTATGCATTCATCCATGCCATAATCTATCATTTGAAGCTTGTTGAGGCACAATTCAGCGTTGGCGCTGCACGCGGCAATTTGCGGAATCATATGCAGTGAATCTATGCATGCATGCACAAACCGGTACCTGTGCAAGACACCGAGGATATAGCTGTGTTCCCAATACCGATACCGTAGGTAATATACTACCTTCCCTTCTGGAGTGTAGCGATAGTTGGACTCAGCTCCAGATCT
>WBZZ01000745.1:70000-73442 GCA_019918135.1 Paulinella micropora
AAGGGTCAATTAAGGGCTATCGCTACGGTTGCGATGAGTGCAACATACATTTATGCACGGAGTGCTTCCTCGAACGTGAAAAGAACAGGGTAACATTGAGTGTATATAATGAATGAATTTTTTATAGATCATTTTCATTGTACTGCATAGGACAAGTCCCATGACTGCGTGGATGCCCATGGCAGCAAAGTGCCATTCAAAGTGTACGTTCGTCCCATCTAAAGGGTCATCTCTCTCTCTCTCTCTCTCTCTTTGTCTCTCTTTATATATATATATATATATATATATATATATATATATATATATATATATTGCTACTTCCCTCCCTGCCTGCCTACCTCTCAGCCTCTCCCCTCCCCCCCGCCGCGAGCGCCGCGAATATGCCGCGAGCACTGAGAGTTCGCGGCGCTCGCGGCATATTTGCGGCGCTCGCGGCATATATATAATATATATTATTTGCATACTTGCGGTATGTACACGACAATATGCCGCGAGCGCCGCAAATATGCCGCAAGCACTGAGAGCGTCGTGTACATAAACGCTTAAAGTGTCATCTGCTTTACCACATATTTGTAATTTATGTATATGCAGCGAGCGCCGCGAATATGCCGTGAGCGCCGCGAGTGTTGCGAGTGTCGTCAACATACCACAACTATATATATATATATATATATATATATATATAATGAACATGTATGTTACACATATTAGGTACAAAGCAGCGCCAGCCCACCGAGCGCCGACGAATATGCAGCGCGCGCCAGCCAAACGAAACCCGAACGTGCAGAGGACGCTGTCCTAAGCTTGTTCACAAGTTCTGCACGTCCATTCCAACAGCAGCAGGCAGTGAATCTGCTTCAGTGCTTAGCAGCACAGGTACAGATATAGTATCTATCTATCTATCTATCTATCTATCTATCTATCTATCTATCTATCTTATCTATCTTATCTATCTTATCTATCTATCTATCTATCTATCTATCTATCTATCTATCTATCTATCTATCTATCTATCTGGTGGCTGCGTCATTCATCACACTGTTGTTTACTTCGTTAGAGCCAACAGTATGGCCCAGTGTTTCCCGTGCAGATTGGAAATCAGCCGGCGCAATGATATGTGGATCAAGAAGGCCTTCTGGGAGTCTGGGAGGGAAACGCTTTGGAAGTGTCCTGAAAATGGGAGGCGGGCAGGGGGGTGTGCCAGCCATCACCTATCCAGTTCATGGTAAGCATGCATGAAGCCAGGGGGTGCCGCGTGTCGTTGCATACACAGACACTATAGCTGTCCTAAAATGGGAAAGCTTTGGTTTTGTTATGGCTTTCAGGAAAGATGTTAGAGCAGGACCCCCTATAACACTTTATTACACATATAGTAGAGCGAGAAGTGTTAGTCAAACACGCGGTACAAAGCTTTGCGAAAGGGAGCAGCAGACGTTACTGCGGCTAGAGAATGGGTCCCATTTGTACACTCCTTGGAGAGTACAAATGGACCCATCCTTGCCTGCTATGCAGAGAGGGCAATGCGCTATGACATCAAGAAACAAATCCCATTGTAATTGTGTCTTATATGTTGAAGATGAGTCAAGGGATCCCATAATCACCATAAGAACAAAAGCAAACAGGTTCTATCATGCTTGGTCATTAGTTATAGTAGACTACGGATGGCCAGATGAAGTGAAGGATCAACACAAAATTATTGATGTCAAAGAGGGTGACTTAGTTCAATACCTTGGAAGGGTTGGCTTAGATGTAACAGAAATGGAGAGACAAATGAGTGAGCTCTAGCTTAGCTTTTTACGTTTCAATTCTGTTGAAAAAAAAAAACCCATTAAAGTTTTTCACGAAACGTACACGAAGTTTAAACTCAAGCACACATGCGGCAACAACCTCGAAACTTTAATACGGGCAGGATCAAGACTGAGTCCATTCAAAAAGAACTTACTTACATACATACATACATATATACCTAACCCTAATCCTAGCTCTAACCATTGCCTTGAGGAATGGCGTCTGCCGTGGGCTCGAAGGCCTCCACCCACCGCGAGTGGTCCTAATGACGTCCTAGCTAGGTTCTGCGTCATTGGATCCTTCATCCGGCTCTGTTGTAAAAAAAATCCATTAAAGTTTTTCACGAAACGTACACGAAGTTTAAACTCAAGCACACATGCGGCAACAACCTCGAAACTTTAATACGGGCCGGATCAAGACTGAGTCCATTCAAAAAGAACTTACTTACTTACATACATATATATATACCTAACCCTAACCCTAGCTCTAACCATTACCTTGAGGAATGGCGTCTGCCGTGGGCTCGAAGGCCTCCACCCACTGCGAGTGGTCCTAATGACGTCCTAGCTAGGTTCTGCGTCATTGGATCCTTCATCCGGCCCGTATCAAAGTTTGGAGCTCGCGGCCGCATGTTTGAGTTCAAACGGGCCCTTATATATGTGACTGCCGGCAGTTACTGTATATGCCACGAGCGCCACAAATATGCCGCGAGCGCCGCAAATATGCAGTCAGCGCTGAGAGTGAGCCGGTGTTGGGGAGCTGAAGAAGGCAGCTGGTCGCCCGACCCGTCCTCCAATGCCGAGCCCAGCAAGCCGAGCGATGGTTCACACGGCCTAACCCTAACCCTAACCCTAACCCTATCCCTAACCCTAACCCTGCAACCCGATAAACTATTTTCTCCGGCACGCTGTCAGGACCCGGCCGGGGCGGCCCAAACACACTGCTTTGAGTCCAAACGGCGAGAGACAGCGAGCCAAGCCGCCCCGGCATAGCCCGGCAGCCTGGTGGGGTGCTGAACCCTAACCCTAACCCTAAACCTAACCGTTGCCTTGAGGAATGGCCTCTGCCGTGAGCTCGCCGGCCTCCGCCGCAAGTGGTCCGAATGAAGCCCTGGCTAGGTTCTGCGTGGTTGGACCCTTGCTCCGGCCCGTATTGAAGTTTGGAGCTCGCGGCCGCAGGTTTGAGTTCAAACGGGCCCTTATCCCGCAAGGTGTGCCTTGAAGCTTATGTGACTGCAACCGTGACCGGACATCTTTCCTCCTCGCCCTCTGCCGGCAGTTGCTGCAGTGAGCCGGTGTTAGGGAGCTGAAGAACGCAGCCGGTTGCCCGACCCGTCCTCGAATGATGAGCCCTGCCTTGAAGCTTATGTGACTGAACCCTAGCCGCAGGCGCCGCAGCCGCCGCGAAGCGCCGCGAAGACATTCGGTGCTGCCGCGACTAGCAAGGCTGTCTGGCAGGTCTTCGAGCACGTGTATCTGCATGAACATGAGTCCATATTTGTTTGAAATAATTTGCGAGCTTATCACAAGGGATTTTCTGTATGTATGTCTTTTGTAAGCAAGAAATGTATTTATGCGGCGGCGGCGCATGCGCCGTCAATATTGGCCGCCTGGTAAAGTTCGCTTCCTCACTCGTCCAAGAGGCCCGCGGACCA
>WBZZ01000746.1:0-2500 GCA_019918135.1 Paulinella micropora
AAAAAATCCGAGAGGGGGGTACTCTATACTATACACTTCCAAAAATTTCCGCCCGCGGGGGGTTGGCCTGGACAGACTTGGACACTATTAATACTAAGAAAAGAATTGTCGCACTTAGCCTGCTCAATACCACTCTCAAGTATCCAAGTCGCCACAACGGCGTTTTCGCATTTTTGAAGACGGGTGCATGATATCGCCAAGAAAACCGCACAGCTAAAATTGGTAAAAATGAAATGAAAACGCAAAAGCAAAACATAAATGACTTTAACCATCGTAAAAAATAAAACTTCATAAAGCAAAATAAAATAAACTAGCAAAACATCTCACAAAGCAACTAATCACACCGCCCCACACAAAAACGAAAAGGCAATAAGTAAAAAAAAAATAATTTTGATAGCACAAAAAAAGTTCAGACCGTGAGCCCACACAATGAGGTACGTATCTCAAGTCAAAAATAGCACAATGGGGGACGTATCTTCTCCCAAAAAACCTGGGAACTGAGGATTTTGTGGATCCACAGAAACCATCTTTCGCATAATGTCGGAAGCTCTCGTAAAGCCGTCAGAGAGGACGGAAGAAGATTGGAATGAAATATATGATATTACTCATCGCTCAGCCTATGAGCTTGAATTAGATGAGGCTAATGTTGACGAGAAAATGAACAAAATTGATCGTCAAATCTCATTACTCGCTAAAAAAAAGAATTCCCTATTGCCCAAAAAGAAAGCAATAAGAAAGGACTAGACGAGATAAACCGAGATAAGAATGAACGGGAAAATGAACTTGTAATTTCTCGCAAAAGAAAAATGAAAGTGAAAGAGATAAACGAAAACCTTAAGAAATTTGAGGAATTTCGTAAAAAAAATAAATATTTTTCTGCCTCGGAAATAAATCGTCTGGAAAACTTCATATTGCTAGGGAATTCTTTTGAAGAAGTAATATCAAATTCTAATTCTTCTTCTTCTTCTGACGAGGATGACGTTGAGCAGGGGAATGTAAATATGAACCGCAGTCTCAGGAACGAATAATATGTGTGTTAAGAAACGCAAAGAAAAAAAACCAAAAAACTGGGCGAAAGCCCTCCACCTTTCAAAGAAATTTTGTCCTTTGTTTTTTTCTGTAGCAGACAATGTCGGAGGAACTTGTTGACGAGATGGAGGCTATGGGATTTGAGCCCAACGAGGATCGCGACGAAGTTGAGGCGGAAGCAGAAGCAAAAGCCGTGGTGCCATTGGCTTCGCCATCGCCATCGCCATCGCCTTCGTCAGCAGATGGAAAGGAAGTCGCTCCTCGTCCGTGCAAACTTCGGCGACCTTTCCCCACGAGTGATTTTTACCACTTCGGGAAGGTTTGTGGAGATGTCAAAGGCTTTTGTAAAAGCCTCGAAGTCTATTAAATTGTTCGCCAGCAAATCCTCTTACCGCGAAGACCCCAATTGTTTTTATGCAAAAGCAAAGTATGACACCAGCATAAAAAACACAACATACAAGTACTATTTTCTGGTGTCAAAGGGGAGTGGGGCGCTGGAGGAGTTGTTGATTTACAACAGCCTCATCGCCTTGGCGAAGTTGAACAATGAAGCATCTCAAGTCAATTGGATTGTAAAAATTCATTAATTAAATTGTTTCTTTGATATTATTTTTGATTTAGTATATAATAAACTTGATATACACTGACTAATGTGGAGCGAAGATGACAAGAAGTTTGTTAGGCAGTTAAGAGTTGCTACTACTGAAAGTAAAATTTATGAAGTCGTGTCCAACTTCTACGATAGTGAGTTAAAAACCAAGTATCGCCTTTCATAATGCTATTATATCACTATTTAGCACACCAACGAGTGATGAAGAGGTGCTTGAGGCACTAAAAGTCATATATCCAAAATATGCTATCGTGTATCCAAATTTGAATAGTAGGCGACAAAGACTTTCTGAGTTGAGAAAAAAAGCAATAGAGCCTTATCAAAGTGAAAAAAGTATATGAAATGAGCAAACTGGATAAGTATTTTAATCTGAATGAAGACGAGCGGATTGATATCGTTGAGGGGTATAAGAAAGATGTCAAAGCCAAAAATGAACAAAAAATACAAATTGATGTCCGTGATGTAATGGCTGAAATGAATGATATGATATTAAGTAATGACCCTTATCTTAAAATACTTGCTTTGATGATAGCAATTGGAGCAAGGCATGTGGAAATATTTGATAAAAACACGTATGAATTGATACCAGATAAACCAAGTTGATTGCAAGTGAATAACCTAGCAAAAAAGAGGGAAGGACAAAAAAGAATTGGACTGAGAGGCCTGTTGTCCTTTTTACTCCCCAGTTCGTAATAGAACAAGTAAATTCAATACGTAACCATTTCAAAAAGAAAAAAGCAGTTATCATCAACAGCGAGGGTGTGCTTGATAAACAAAAGAATAATGAACTAAACAAAAGAATTATCAAAATCTTCCCTTGGCTATCGGAATACACACAGAAGAGTAGTATGTTGCGAAAAC
>WBZZ01000746.1:7500-17500 GCA_019918135.1 Paulinella micropora
AGATGACCTGCTCGGGGGAATGCGGCCACATTCAGCAACCGAGCACGTGCGGGAGCCCAACGTGCTTGTGGCGCACTTGCGAGAAGGCATCCAGGTCATCCACTTGTACTCAGGCCGTCCTGTTTGTCAGCTTGCGCTTGCAGCCGGCACTCTGTACGGAGACGTGAACGCCGACTCTGTGATAGACAAAGTGGAAGCTTTAGCGGGCAGCCACGGCCTCACGACACAGGGCGGACAATCACGTAAAAACTCGGAGTTTGGTTGCCTTGCTCTTGTATCGTCTGGAATTCCTTCTACTCACCAGCTGTTCAATGGATCGATCTGTCAAGAAAATGGCAAAGGAACCTTGCAGTTTCTCAACAAACTGGCGGAAGAGGAGTATGGGAAAGGGAAGCATGACGTCAAAGTGGCTGCACCTCTGACTGTCCCCGAGTTAGCATTTTCTCGCACAAGCCTCTTGTCGGTGGTTTCAACAGCGCCACTTCCCAGAGAAATCTCAATGGAGTCTTGTCGTTCACATCTCTCTTCTTTGTCAATTCAGGGCTGGTAACAGCTTTTTCCAGCAGTGGCCGCCATCTGTGGTCCACGCCCACCACTAGCTCTTGGCTGGATGGCTCAGAAGCGCTGCATATCAAAATGCAGATGTCCAGGCGGAATCGGGGACGTCGCCTTCGCGGGCGCAAACAGGAGGAAGGTTCCCTCGCCCAGGCCGAGGATTCGGGGTTAATTTTTCGGCAGAAAGCCTTCTTCCCTTCACTGATAGGTTTGTCCCTGCAGCAAGACTCACAATTTCCTGAATTCATCGCAGCTGTGGGCGAGTTCACGGTGTCTGTGCTGTCTCGCGCCAACGGCGCCATTCAAGCGGAGGCCTGGCTGCCGAGCACGCCAGTTTCGCCGCCCGTAGTTGGGGACTTCAACAATGACGGCGTCAGCGACCTGCTCATCATGACCACAGGGGGGCTGCACGGCTTGGCCTCCTACTCCACCCCGGGCTCCAGAGTTTTCCTAGTCTTACTAGTGTTTCTCTTATGTATCCTTCTGGTTGCTCTCTTAATGAAGGCTTTACAGTCTTCAGGTAAGCCCCACTCTCAGTATGAGGCGCCCACGCGGCAAAAGAAGCATAACTGGGATTAACATGAAAATTAATTTTCAATATTATTAATAATAAGTTTGTCAGATGTGTAATGCCCCCAGTGATAGCTCGTATAAAAGTCTGTAATACAACCACAGTCCTCAAAAGATGAGAATGATGTCTCGTTGTATTAGCTCAGTAAAGCCGAAAAAGAAAACGGCAACAGACCAGGAATATAATGACATTAGGTCTAATCCGAACAAACGATAGTGGAAAAGGGGTACTTTTTACCGGCTATCCGGGGGGTGATGCCTACAGTACCACCTCCGGATTTTATGATGGAAATATTATTTTCGTCATGTAGCGTCTGATTTCTTTCTGCAACTTGTACGTCCATGAAGTCATGCCACACAGCGCATCGACCCACGGATAGACGCAGAAACTTTCATACGATATATACATCCGCCTTTTGAGACCCTTCCAATGAGGGTTGTATATCTCTTAGACACTTTCTTCTCAGTATCACTTCGCTCTGAGCCGATATACGTTAACACCACGAAAAGTCCACCAAGGACTGTGAGACTAACTTGATAATCTGCTGTATGCTAGCTGTGGCCTACAGTAGAAACTTTATTGAGAAAATGGCGCCAAGAGAACAGCCCGAATACATACTAGGCTGGACGTAAGTAATGGCTCTAACGACACACATTACATATGCCGGACCATACAATATCAAGTTGATTATCCTGTTAATTATATTATTAAATAATATGTCTAACACTCCCCCTGTATTAAAGTAAATTATTAAATTGACTGTAGATCCTAATATTAATACATCTATTCTGTGAAAATTATTGCTGTTGACATTCAAGACAACAAAAAAAATTGATTTTTCTGTTTTGGTTGGAATTTCAGTTTTGGTTGAAATTTTGATTTTGGGTGAAAATTTGAATTTTTCAAATTAACTGCTATATTCGTCCGCAAAATATCGTAAATTTTCGCGAAATGTTACCGTTAAAGTTGAAAATTTGAATTTTTGTCACAAAAATGAAAAACTGTCACAAAAATGAAAATCTGACACAAAAACTCAAAACTAATTTTCTTTGTTGTCTTGAATGTCAACAGCAATAGAAAAACACAGACTCAAAACATAGTTCATACTAACGTTACTGTAACACCCACGGTATACTACATAGTTTTTACGTTATTAGTTTTTACGGGAATGATTCACTCTTGGAAGTGATTCCTTGTTATTAAATGTATTTAAAATGAACTTATTCTTATTACATTTCCGGTTTTGAATAATACTTCCGGTTTTAATGTTGTAATAGGATAAAGGAATATGAGGATAAGCTTGGAAGCTTAAATCCCATAGAGCATTAAAACCTATAATATTTTACACTTAACCGTATACCGGAGTGGTAAAGGTTTTTAGGATGCACATTACACAAAGCTGTAGCATCCATATTGAATAACCTCCACATTAATAGCGTTAACAGGTCTGATCCACCATCGGCGCCTTCCCCTTCAAGGTAATGTTATTCATGTTCACAAATTGTCTCCCTATCGACTCACCAAAATGGAATATGTAGTGCAGCTAAGAATCTGCATGTCCACCTGTGCAGTAGGGTTCATCGACGAAGTCCAGAACGCCGACTAAAAGATGCCTTCCCTTCTTCTTTCGCTTCTTTTGTTTGTGAAGTCCTGAATCTATATTGACAGGTATCAGGATCGAAGTCGCCTACCAATATCTTCTCGCTGGGGTGCACTTCAATTTTCTTACAGGTAACGAAGAAACAGTCATCCTGCATAATTATACCGTAACCTTTCTTTTGCAGCTGACCCGCCGAGAAGAGCACCCGGTCCAGCGTCTCCAACTTGCAGCAGTACGTTTCTTCCATAGTGACGTCTTGAGAAGGCTCTCCCCCGTCATTCCAACGAACCTCATTTTCCCCACCGCAGTCGCTTTGGTAGGTCCGTCAATGCCTCTAAGGTCCGGCCCTCCCTCCTGCTTGTCGTTCAACATTGATGCATCTGGCACCAGATGTTTCGTCGATCCACTATCGAGGTAGATGTCTTGTCCACTCCGTCTCCCCCATGAGTAGCCATCATGCCTGCAGGTTAATCTCCCATCGTTGTGTTGGGTGGCTTCCTCTCTTCCTCCCCTTCCTCATCACCGATCGCACCCGCCATCGCCCCAGTCGAAGGCCTTTCTCCCCCATCCCGTCCGTCCATAAGGGTCGCCCCCATTTCATTCCTTGTCTCAACCGTCCCGTCCGCCGGTGCAGTTGTCGCCCGTTGCTCTTGACCACGTCGTATAACCGCTTCCGAACCCGTCTGGCCCTCTTCCCCACTGCCGGTTATTGTCGAAGTCCCAACCATCGTCTTCTTCTCTTCCTGCGCAATAGCGTACGGTGGTGGAAACTGTCGCGCTCTTTCCCGAAGGATCATTCGCTCGTTGTCGTTCGCAGCCTTCCCTATCGCTTCCATCAGGGCCTCCCAGCTGATGTCAATCCATTCAGCTACCTCCATAGTAGGCTGCATCATTAGATCCTCGGGATTCTACACTTGATAGTGCATGTGAAATACTTGTGTGGCTTACCACAGTTGTAGCATTCCAACTTTCTTACTTCCCTTGTCGGAGCCTCCCTTGCTCGCTGCTGCTGTGTCGCAATCATAGCCAGCCCTGCCGCTCTTTCCTCTCGGGATAACGCCTCATTCGCAATTATCTTTCTTTCGAACAATTCCTTGAACGCATCCCAGGTCGCAGATGGCGCAGACACTTGAGCATCCAGAAATGGTTTCCATAGTTGTTTGTGCTCACATTTAGCAAGTGGAGGTTAAAAAAACTGCATTCTAGGTGTTGCACTAATTGGCTCGCCATGATCTTCTAGGAACTGACAGTGCGTGTCGAAGTCGCTTAGTTGAGCCCTTAAATCCTCTTTACAATTAAACTTCCACGCGCTGACCATGTTGTTTTGTTGCTGTTGTTGATGCGCGTCGTTTCCTTGGTACAGTTCCCGAAGCATTCTCAATATTCCTCCGGTCGCAGTTGCTCCTCCCTGACCAGGTGCCGGACGATGCGTTCGGACGCAGCTCCGTACTCCAGTCCCTTGTAGATCCACATGAAGATCTGAGCCCTTCTGGCCAGAACCCTTCTTCGTTGAGCCGGGGTCAGGTCATGCTGCTGGTCCTGCTGCTTGTTATCGGCGTCTCCACGCCTCTGCCGCGCAGCACCATCCTCAGCTTCTCTGGCTTCCGCCCGCAGTTCTGCTTCAACCTCGACTCGCCACTGAAGCACCTCGGCCACCGGCCGCACATACTCCCAGCACTCAATCGACGCGAGGTCCGCCCGAACTTGCGCGTACCAATCATCCCAGCTCCGTCCCGTCACACTATCCTTGAATGTAGGCGCCTTTCCTTGTAGAATAGCGGTCGCAGCATCCTTCAGCGCAGAAGAGGACATAACCCTTTGTATTAATACTTTGGCAAGAACGGTGTTCAAGACCGGAGCACTTTGTGACTTGCTTAATTAGGCAAATCTGAGATACTTTACTAAGACACAGACTGATGTACAAAAGGCGCGATCTAAAATCACGTGTCCTGACCTGATTGCTTCAAGTGGCAAATCAGTCTTTTTGATACGAATTAAGTTCGATGACTAAAGTCAGTCCTATCAATAAATTTCAAGTTCCTCAATTGTGTAATTATACGGCCTATTGAATTATAATTAACAATTCTATTCTACTGGTACAAAGTGTAACAGCACGGAGTGGTCAAAAAGAGGAAGCAAATGTTGCTGAGGTTGGTACGGGAGCGTCCGCCTAGGGGGAGAGCCGCGCAGAGCGAGCTGCTAAGATGGCACAAAAGTTTTGCCAACATTCTTCCCAAGCGCACCAAGTCTCTTGCAACCTTCGTCCCAAGCGCAAGAGCGGCCAGGTCTCTCTCTCTCTCTTTCTCTCTCTCTCTCTCTCTCTCTCTCTTTTCTCTCTCTCTCTCTCTCTCTCTCTCTCTCTCTCTCTCTCTCTCTCCTGTGTATAGGGCAGTAGTAATGTGGGACCCGCAACGGCGGCGTTCAGGTATATGTATCTACCTATCTAGCTAGCTAGCTATATATCTATGTAAAATGTAGGGCAGTGGTGATACGGTGAGCGCGGAGGCAGGCAGCAACGGCGGTGTTCAGGTAGCTATCTCTATCTATCTATCTATCTATCTATCTATCTATCTATCTATCTATCTATCTATCTATCTATCTATCTATCTATCTATCTATCACCTGTGTAAAATAGGGCAGCGAGGGTGTGGCGAGCGCGGAGGCAGCCAGCGGCAGCGTTCAGGTATATATAATATATATATATATATATATATAAAAAAAAAATATATATATATATATATATATATATATATATATATAGCTACCCATCTATCTTTGTAAAATATTAATATAGAGCAATGGTGCGGTGAGCGCGGAGGCAGCGAGCACCGGCCTTCAGGTATCTATCTATCTATCTATCTATCTATCTATCTATCTATCTATCTATCTATCTATCTATCTATCTATATCTATCTACCTGTGTAAAATATATAGGGCAACGAGGGTGTGGCGAGCGCGGAGGCAGCCAGCGGCGGCGTTCAGGTATATATATATATATATCATTTATGTATTCGCGACTTGTCCAACCGCAAAGTATTAAACAAGCTTAAAAACATAAAAAACCAATATTTGACACATAGAAAACATACATAGAAAACAAAAAAAGTGTCAAATGCTTAACGTAAATTTATCTACCTAAGCACATTAAGAGAGATTTTGACGAAAAGACACATAAACCATATTTTTATTTCATAAAAGTATATATAAACTGCGTGTATATGGTTTATGTGTCTTTTCGTCAAAATCTCTCTTAATGTGCTTAGTTAGATAAATTTACGTTAAACATTTGACACTTTTTTGTTTTCTATGTGTCAAATGTTGGTTTTTTATGTTTTTAAGGCTTGTTTAATACTTTGCGGTTGGACAAGTCGCGAATACATAAATGATCACACCCCAAAAAAAGGGGGGAAGGGGGGATACACATGAACATACAAAAAAAAAAATTTTGCGACACTGCGACATAATAGACGATATTATTTTGCTGGCATAATTACATTGATAGGCTTTCTGTTTTCGTTAAAATAACTAGTCCATCTATCTATATTCTTGTCTGCTTTTTCTCCATATTTTTTCTCGTATTCAAGTTTAAGGTTGTTTAGTTGCTCGTTGTATATCTTTCTATATTTTGCTTTGTATTGTTTTCGTCTGTCAAGACTAGCCTTCTGGTATATATCCAATAATACATGCTCTTTGCTATCATAATGTGCTTTATTCGCATTCTTTTTCTTTTCGTAATATGCCTTATTGTATTCCTTTATCTTGTCCTTATTTTCTTGACGTTGTTGCTTCCTTCTTTGTGCTATTTTTTCTTTATTCTTCTCATAAAATTCCCTTTGATATTTTTGCATCCTTAAGAATATGCAAAACTATCTCGATATTGTTGCGAGATATACTCTTGTTGATTCGCGTATTGTTCAGATGCGGTTGGCATTAGAGTAATATTGACCCTTATCCTTAAATGTAATATTGACCCTTATGTTTTTATTATAGCAAACAAAAGATGAATATAAGAGCAGGGTGAGTGATAATACATTCTCCTGTTGCTGTCCGACCTTAGGGTTGGCCGTGTCCGCCTTGACACTTACAAGGTTGGCAACTTTTTCCTTATTAAATTTCAATATTTATTATATTATTCTTCTTCGTATTAGATATTTTTATATTGTCCAACCTGTCCAGGGTTCAATTAACTTTTTGAAAATTTTCCGAGAGGGGGGTACTCTATACTATACACTTCCAAAAATTTCCGCCCGCGGGGGGTTGGCCTGGACAGACTTGGACACTATTAATACTAAGAAAAGAATTGTCGCACTTAGCCTGCTCAATACCACTCTCAAGTATCCAAGTCGCCACAACGGCGTTTTCGCATTTTTGAAGACGGGTGCATGATATCGCCAAGAAAACCGCACAGCTAAAATTGGTAAAAATGAAATGAAAACGCAAAAGCAAAACATAAATGACTTTAACCATCGTAAAAAATAAAACTTCATAAAGCAAAATAAAATAAACTAGCAAAACATCTCACAAAGCAACTAATCACACCGCCCCACACAAAAACGAAAAGGCAATAAGTAAAAAAAAAATAATTTTGATAGCACAAAAAAAGTTCAGACCGTGAGCCCACACAATGAGGTACGTATCTCAAGTCAAAAATAGCACAATGGGGGACGTATCTTCTCCCAAAAAACCTGGGAACTGAGGATTTTGTGGATCCACAGAAACCATCTTTCGCATAATGTCGGAAGCTCTCGTAAAGCCGTCAGAGAGGACGGAAGAAGATTGGAATGAAATATATGATATTACTCATCGCTCAGCCTATGAGCTTGAATTAGATGAGGCTAATGTTGACGAGAAAATGAACAAAATTGATCGTCAAATCTCATTACTCGCTAAAAAAAAGAATTCCCTATTGCCCAAAAAGAAAGCAATAAGAAAGGACTAGACGAGATAAACCGAGATAAGAATGAACGGGAAAATGAACTTGTAATTTCTCGCAAAAGAAAAATGAAAGTGAAAGAGATAAACGAAAACCTTAAGAAATTTGAGGAATTTCGTAAAAAAAATAAATATTTTTCTGCCTCGGAAATAAATCGTCTGGAAAACTTCATATTGCTAGGGAATTCTTTTGAAGAAGTAATATCAAATTCTAATTCTTCTTCTTCTTCTGACGAGGATGACGTTGAGCAGGGGAATGTAAATATGAACCGCAGTCTCAGGAACGAATAATATGTGTGTTAAGAAACGCAAAGAAAAAAAACCAAAAAACTGGGCGAAAGCCCTCCACCTTTCAAAGAAATTTTGTCCTTTGTTTTTTTCTGTAGCAGACAATGTCGGAGGAACTTGTTGACGAGATGGAGGCTATGGGATTTGAGCCCAACGAGGATCGCGACGAAGTTGAGGCGGAAGCAGAAGCAAAAGCCGTGGTGCCATTGGCTTCGCCATCGCCATCGCCATCGCCTTCGTCAGCAGATGGAAAGGAAGTCGCTCCTCGTCCGTGCAAACTTCGGCGACCTTTCCCCACGAGTGATTTTTACCACTTCGGGAAGGTTTGTGGAGATGTCAAAGGCTTTTGTAAAAGCCTCGAAGTCTATTAAATTGTTCGCCAGCAAATCCTCTTACCGCGAAGACCCCAATTGTTTTTATGCAAAAGCAAAGTATGACACCAGCATAAAAAACACAACATACAAGTACTATTTTCTGGTGTCAAAGGGGAGTGGGGCGCTGGAGGAGTTGTTGATTTACAACAGCCTCATCGCCTTGGCGAAGTTGAACAATGAAGCATCTCAAGTCAATTGGATTGTAAAAATTCATTAATTAAATTGTTTCTTTGATATTATTTTTGATTTAGTATATAATAAACTTGATATACACTGACTAATGTGGAGCGAAGATGACAAGAAGTTTGTTAGGCAGTTAAGAGTTGCTACTACTGAAAGTAAAATTTATGAAGTCGTGTCCAACTTCTACGATAGTGAGTTAAAACCAAGTATCGCCTTTCATAATGCTATTATATCACTATTTAGCACACCAACGAGTGATGAAGAGGTGCTTGAGGCACTAAAAGTCATATATCCAAAATATGCTATCGTGTATCCAAATTTGAATAGTAGGCGACAAAGACTTTCTGAGTTGAGAAAAAAAGCAATAGAGCCTTATCAAAGTGAAAAAGTATATGAAATGAGCAAACTGGATAAGTATTTTAATCTGAATGAAGACGAGCGGATTGATATCGTTGAGGGGTATAAGAAAGATGTCAAAGCCAAAAATGAACAAAAAATACAAATTGATGTCCGTGATGTAATGGCTGAAATGAATGATATGATATTAAGTAATGACCCTTATCTTAAAATACTTGCTTTGATGATAGCAATTGGAGCAAGGCATGTGGAAATATTTGATAAAAACACGTATGAATTGATACCAGATAAACCAAGTTGATTGCAAGTGAATAACCTAGCAAAAAAGAGGGAAGGACAAAAAAGAATTGGACTGAGAGGCCTGTTGTCCTTTTTACTCCCCAGTTCGTAATAGAACAAGTAAATTCAATACGTAACCATTTCAAAAAGAAAAAAGCAGTTATCATCAACAGCGAGGGTGTGCTTGATAAACAAAAGAATAATGAACTAAACAAAAGAATTATCAAAATCTTCCCTTGGCTATCGGAATACACACAGAAGAGTAGTATGTTGCGAAAACTATATGCTAGTTTGTCGTATAGTAATTTCGCCAATCCAAAATTAGAGAATTTTAATACGTGGGTAAGCAATGTGTTGGGACACTGCGATATGCTCACTTCATTTAGTTATAGTTGGGTTAATGTGGCCGATCCTGAAGAAATTAAGGCAGAATGGATTAAAACAGAATTAGAGGAATTACGAAGGAAAATTGATTTATGTCTGAATTTAAATAATATTAATGAAATTGCAAGCGAAAATGACACGGCAGAAAGCAAATATCAACTATTAGGAAAAAGTGCTAGCAGAGAGGATAAGTATAAATTGCTTGAGCAGATTTACAATGATAACCAGAATATTACAAATGCCAAACTAAGACAATTAAGCAAGATTGGAGCCGTTATTCTCAATAAGTTTATCAAAGAGAAAAAAGAAGCGCCACAAGAACAAACGGAGGAAGCAAAACCAGTGCGACGGAGTGCGAGATTACGCAAACAAGTGGTTAATATTTAACAACGATTAAAGGCGGTTCTCCATATCTTGCTCTAATATTAGACTCTTATCTATAGCATTTAATAGAGCAGATTGTGAAAAATTCAATAC
>WBZZ01000746.1:20000-55000 GCA_019918135.1 Paulinella micropora
TTTATTTTATTTTTATTTTATTTTGTATTCTACATCAATATTTTAATATTTTAATATTTTTATATCTTATTGTCTTATTATTTTAATAATTTGAGAAACAGGCCACAATCTAGTTAAATCAATAGCTCTTGAGCTAACGATTGTATGGATTGACCAGTACAAGTAGGGGGGGTTTTAAATCGAAGGTAGGCCTTGGGGTTACTACTGCTACTACATATGTACTGCAGAAGCTTCTGCTACTGCTGCTACTTATGCTACTACTGCCACTCCTGCTACTCCTGCTACTACTCCTCTTCCTCCTCCTCCTTCCTTCTCTTCCTCCTACTGCCTTCTTCCCTGCAGCATTTGATTTGCCTTGTTCCGTGTCAAGTACAGCTACATTCCGAAAATTGCACGTGAAGGGCAGTGATGTGCACGAAAAAGCCATTTATGGTAAAAAACTTCGTTCTATTGCATTCTTTTCTAACAATTGCTCCTCTTCTCCTAGTGTGTCATGTGTCTTTGCGCTGCTATTTCGTGTGATGACCGCTGACTCCTTTTCTTGTATTTCAGTCGATCCTCTACTATAGAAATGCACCCGCGAAGACCCTATTTTGATCAACATTGTCACATATGAGACATGACAGCAAGAAGTATGCATGCTCTGTATGTTCTTTCCCTTTCGGAGCTATTGCTTGCCTGCTGAGATGCGTGACAGCTGTGCTTGTTTGTCTTATCTCTGATTTCTGTGCGGCAAGTCAGCGAGACGCATGGTTCTATTTTGTGAACTCACATGTCATGCTTGGTGAAACTGTTTTGTCTAGGCTGAGGATTGCTGAGATGGCATTGCAGGGACGCGACTTCCTGGTGCTGATCCTGGCAGTGCTGGCTGTTCTTTTATCGGCTAGTCACCGAGGGAGCCTTGTATTGGATGCGGTGTTCTTCGAGCACGTGGCCAATACCCTGTACCGCAACGGCCACGCGCCTGAGGTGTCAGAAAAACTTCCCTCGCCAGTAATCGCGGATGTGGACGGGGATGGACTGAATGAGATCGTCATGGTCACAGACAAGACGGAAATCAAGATCGTCCGAGCTGTGGCTGGCACCAAAACGCTCCAAACACTGCACCAACGCGTTCTGTTCTTTCAAACTGCGATTTCCTACGGACGGCGTATAGTTGGCCTCTCTACTGGTTTTCTGGATCCATATGACGCGGTTCAAATTTGTGTCCTTGTTGCTCTCTGTTTGTATGTAACCATGCTTCCATGCCATGTGTGCCTTTGGTTGTGTAGAAAGTGTCGAGAAAACAGGTTATAGTTGCTGTTACTAATGGGTGGGACATTTTTTGCTTCGATCACGAGCTCACGCCTTTATGGGATCACACAGTTGGAATGGATCTGACTAATGCCTACGTGGGCGAGGTCTCGATTTTCGTTGGAGCGCTGCAATTGCAGACTGGTGACCGCGGTACGGTGGTGGCAGGGGGTAGGCTCCAGGAAATAAAAATAGACGTGGGGGCTCACAAAGCAAACGCTAACGAAGATGCCGAGTACAATCGCATGTTTGCTGGACATGATAGGGACAGTCACGATAACACTGTGAAAGAGACTCTGATAAATGACGGCGAACATGTTCACATGGGTGAGCAGCATTACAGTTTTTATGCATTTGCTGGAGGATCAGGTGCTTCTCGATGGAAACATGAGACTGATGATTTCCAAGAGGCCTCCGCCAGCGCCAACCTACTGCGGCCTCAACATATGATGCACGCAGGTGAGATGCACTGGAGCAATTTCCGACACTCAATCGTGCAAACTCTTCCTCACAGCTGGAGTGCTCCTGAAGACACACGTTTCTTCCCTGCACACTTCGAACGGAGGCGTTCAGGTCAAGCCCGACGTTCAGAAAAGGAGGCGGTAGCCTCAAATGTGAATGACGTCGACTGGAGAGATGACCTGCTCGGGGGAATGCGGCCACATTCAGCAACCGAGCACGTGCGGGAGCCCAACGTGCTTGTGGCGCACTTGCGAGAAGGCATCCAGGTCATCCACTTGTACTCAGGCCGTCCTGTTTGTCAGCTTGCGCTTGCAGCCGGCACTCTGTACGGAGACGTGAACGCCGACTCTGTGATAGACAAAGTGGAAGCTTTAGCGGGCAGCCACGGCCTCACGACACAGGGCGGACAATCACGTAAAAACTCGGAGTTTGGTTGCCTTGCTCTTGTATCGTCTGGAATTCCTTCTACTCACCAGCTGTTCAATGGATCGATCTGTCAAGAAAATGGCAAAGGAACCTTGCAGTTTCTCAACAAACTGGCGGAAGAGGAGTATGGGAAAGGGAAGCATGACGTCAAAGTGGCTGCACCTCTGACTGTCCCCGAGTTAGCATTTTCTCGCACAAGCCTCTTGTCGGTGGTTTCAACAGCGGCCACTTCCCAGAGAAATCTCAATGGAGTCTTGTCGTTCACATCTCTCTTCTTTGTCAATTCAGGGCTGGTAACAGCTTTTTCCAGCAGTGGCCGCCATCTGTGGTCCACGCCCACCACTAGCTCTTGGCTGGATGGCTCAGAAGCGCTGCATATCAAAATGCAGATGTCCAGGCGGAATCGGGGACGTCGCCTTCGCGGGCGCAAACAGGAGGAAGGTTCCCTCGCCCAGGCCGAGGATTCGGGGTTAATTTTTCGGCAGAAAGCCTTCTTCCCTTCACTGATAGGTTTGTCCCTGCAGCAAGACTCACAATTTCCTGAATTCATCGCAGCTGTGGGCGAGTTCACGGTGTCTGTGCTGTCTCGCGCCAACGGCGCCATTCAAGCGGAGGCCTGGCTGCCGAGCACGCCAGTTTCGCCGCCCGTAGTTGGGGACTTCAACAATGACGGCGTCAGCGACCTGCTCATCATGACCACAGGGGGGCTGCACGGCTTGGCCTCCTACTCCACCCCGGGCTCCAGAGTTTTCCTAGTCTTACTAGTGTTTCTCTTATGTATCCTTCTGGTTGCTCTCTTAATGAAGGCTTTACAGTCTTCAGGTAAGCCCCACTCTCAGTATGAGGCGCCCACGCGGCAAAAGAAGCATAACTGGGATTAACATGAAAATTAATTTTCAATATTATTAATAATAAGTTTGTCAGATGTGTAATGCCCCCAGTGATAGCTCGTATAAAAGTCTGTAATACAACCACAGTCCTCAAAAGATGAGAATGATGTCTCGTTGTATTAGCTCAGTAAAGCCGAAAAAGAAAACGGCAACAGACCAGGAATATAATGACATTAGGTCTAATCCGAACAAACGATAGTGGAAAAGGGGTACTTTTTACCGGCTATCCGGGGGGTGATGCCTACAGTACCACCTCCGGATTTTATGATGGAAATATTATTTTCGTCATGTAGCGTCTGATTTCTTTCTGCAACTTGTACGTCCATGAAGTCATGCCACACAGCGCATCGACCCACGGATAGACGCAGAAACTTTCATACGATATATACATCCGCCTTTTGAGACCCTTCCAATGAGGGTTGTATATCTCTTAGACACTTTCTTCTCAGTATCACTTCGCTCTGAGCCGATATACGTTAACACCACGAAAAGTCCACCAAGGACTGTGAGACTAACTTGATAATCTGCTGTATGCTAGCTGTGGCCTACAGTAGAAACTTTATTGAGAAAATGGCGCCAAGAGAACAGCCCGAATACATACTAGGCTGGACGTAAGTAATGGCTCTAACGACACACATTACATATGCCGGACCATACAATATCAAGTTGATTATCCTGTTAATTATATTATTAAATAATATGTCTAACACTCCCCCTGTATTAAAGTAAATTATTAAATTGACTGTAGATCCTAATATTAATACATCTATTCTGTGAAAATTATTGCTGTTGACATTCAAGACAACAAAAAAAATTGATTTTTCTGTTTTGGTTGGAATTTCAGTTTTGGTTGAAATTTTGATTTTGGGTGAAAATTTGAATTTTTCAAATTAACTGCTATATTCGTCCGCAAAATATCGTAAATTTTCGCGAAATGTTACCGTTAAAGTTGAAAATTTGAATTTTTGTCACAAAAATGAAAAACTGTCACAAAAATGAAAATCTGACACAAAAACTCAAAACTAATTTTCTTTGTTGTCTTGAATGTCAACAGCAATAGAAAAACACAGACTCAAAACATAGTTCATACTAACGTTACTGTAACACCCACGGTATACTACATAGTTTTTACGTTATTAGTTTTTACGGGAATGATTCACTCTTGGAAGTGATTCCTTGTTATTAAATGTATTTAAAATGAACTTATTCTTATTACATTTCCGGTTTTGAATAATACTTCCGGTTTTAATGTTGTAATAGGATAAAGGAATATGAGGATAAGCTTGGAAGCTTAAATCCCATAGAGCATTAAAACCTATAATATTTTACACTTAACCGTATACCGGAGTGGTAAAGGTTTTTAGGATGCACATTACACAAAGCTGTAGCATCCATATTGAATAACCTCCCACATTAATAGCGTTAACAGGTCTGATCCACCATCGGCGCCTTCCCCTTCAAGGTAATGTTATTCATGTTCACAAATTGTCTCCCTATCGACTCACCAAAATGGAATATGTAGTGCAGCTAAGAATCTGCATGTCCACCTGTGCAGTAGGGTTCATCGACGAAGTCCAGAACGCCGACTAAAAGATGCCTTCCCTTCTTCTTTCGCTTCTTTTGTTTGTGAAGTCCTGAATCTATATTGACAGGTATCAGGATCGAAGTCGCCTACCAATATCTTCTCGCTGGGGTGCACTTCAATTTTCTTACAGGTAACGAAGAAACAGTCATCCTGCATAATTATACCGTAACCTTTCTTTTGCAGCTGACCCGCCGAGAAGAGCACCCGGTCCAGCGTCTCCAACTTGCAGCAGTACGTTTCTTCCATAGTGACGTCTTGAGAAGGCTCTCCCCCGTCATTCCAACGAACCTCATTTTCCCCACCGCAGTCGCTTTGGTAGGTCCGTCAATGCCTCTAAGGTCCGGCCCTCCCTCCTGCTTGTCGTTCAACATTGATGCATCTGGCACCAGATGTTTCGTCGATCCACTATCGAGGTAGATGTCTTGTCCACTCCGTCTCCCCCATGAGTAGCCATCATGCCTGCAGGTTAATCTCCCATCGTTGTGTTGGGTGGCTTCCTCTCTTCCTCCCCTTCCTCATCACCGATCGCACCCGCCATCGCCCCAGTCGAAGGCCTTTCTCCCCCATCCCGTCCGTCCATAAGGGTCGCCCCCATTTCATTCCTTGTCTCAACCGTCCCGTCCGCCGGTGCAGTTGTCGCCCGTTGCTCTTGACCACGTCGTATAACCGCTTCCGAACCCGTCTGGCCCTCTTCCCCACTGCCGGTTATTGTCGAAGTCCCAACCATCGTCTTCTTCTCTTCCTGCGCAATAGCGTACGGTGGTGGAAACTGTCGCGCTCTTTCCCGAAGGATCATTCGCTCGTTGTCGTTCGCAGCCTTCCCTATCGCTTCCATCAGGGCCTCCCAGCTGATGTCAATCCATTCAGCTACCTCCATAGTAGGCTGCATCATTAGATCCTCGGGATTCTACACTTGATAGTGCATGTGAAATACTTGTGTGGCTTACCACAGTTGTAGCATTCCAACTTTCTTACTTCCCTTGTCGGAGCCTCCCTTGCTCGCTGCTGCTGTGTCGCAATCATAGCCAGCCCTGCCGCTCTTTCCTCTCGGGATAACGCCTCATTCGCAATTATCTTTCTTTCGAACAATTCCTTGAACGCATCCCAGGTCGCAGATGGCGCAGACACTTGAGCATCCAGAAATGGTTTCCATAGTTGTTTGTGCTCACATTTAGCAAGTGGAGGTTAAAAAAACTGCATTCTAGGTGTTGCACTAATTGGCTCGCCATGATCTTCTAGGAACTGACAGTGCGTGTCGAAGTCGCTTAGTTGAGCCCTTAAATCCTCTTTACAATTAAACTTCCACGCGCTGACCATGTTGTTTTGTTGCTGTTGTTGATGCGCGTCGTTTCCTTGGTACAGTTCCCGAAGCATTCTCAATATTCCTCCGGTCGCAGTTGCTCCTCCCTGACCAGGTGCCGGACGATGCGTTCGGACGCAGCTCCGTACTCCAGTCCCTTGTAGATCCACATGAAGATCTGAGCCCTTCTGGCCAGAACCCTTCTTCGTTGAGCCGGGGTCAGGTCATGCTGCTGGTCCTGCTGCTTGTTATCGGCGTCTCCACGCCTCTGCCGCGCAGCACCATCCTCAGCTTCTCTGGCTTCCGCCCGCAGTTCTGCTTCAACCTCGACTCGCCACTGAAGCACCTCGGCCACCGGCCGCACATACTCCCAGCACTCAATCGACGCGAGGTCCGCCCGAACTTGCGCGTACCAATCATCCCAGCTCCGTCCCGTCACACTATCCTTGAATGTAGGCGCCTTTCCTTGTAGAATAGCGGTCGCAGCATCCTTCAGCGCAGAAGAGGACATAACCCTTTGTATTAATACTTTGGCAAGAACGGTGTTCAAGACCGGAGCACTTTGTGACTTGCTTAATTAGGCAAATCTGAGATACTTTACTAAGACACAGACTGATGTACAAAAGGCGCGATCTAAAATCACGTGTCCTGACCTGATTGCTTCAAGTGGCAAATCAGTCTTTTTGATACGAATTAAGTTCGATGACTAAAGTCAGTCCTATCAATAAATTTCAAGTTCCTCAATTGTGTAATTATACGGCCTATTGAATTATAATTAACAATTCTATTCTACTGGTACAAAGTGTAACAGCA
Source organism: Paulinella micropora (assembly GCA_019918135.1). Classification (NCBI taxonomy): domain Eukaryota; phylum Cercozoa; class Imbricatea; order Euglyphida; family Paulinellidae; genus Paulinella; species Paulinella micropora. The sequence goes on from WBZZ01000746.1 coordinate 26,770, forward strand.
CGGAGTGGTCAAAAAGAGGAAGCAAATGTTGCTGAGGTTGGTACGGGAGCGTCCGCCTAGGGGGAGAGCCGCGCAGAGCGAGCTGCTAAGATGGCACAAAAGTTTTGCCAACATTCTTCCCAAGCGCACCAAGTCTCTTGTCAACCTTCGTCCCAAGCGCAAGAGCGGCCAGGTCTCTCTCTCTCTCTCTCTCTCTCTCTCTCTCTCTCTCTCTCTCTCTCTCTCTCTTTCTCTCTCTCTCTCTCTCTCTCTCCTGTGTATAGGGCAGTAGTAATGTGGGGACCCGCAACGGCGGCGTTCAGGTATATGTATCTACCTATCTAGCTAGCTAGCTATATATCTATGTAAAATGTAGGGCAGTGGTGATACGGTGAGCGCGGAGGCAGGCAGCAACGGCGGTGTTCAGGTAGCTATCTCTATCTATCTATCTATCTATCTATCTATCTATCTATCTATCTATCTATCTATCTATCTATCTATCTATCTATCTATCTATCCACCTGTGTAAAATAGGGCAGCGAGGGTGTGGCGAGCGCGGAGGCAGCCAGCGGCAGCGTTCAGGTATATATATATATATATATATATATATATATATATATATATATATATACATATATATATATATATATATATATATATATATATATATATATATATATAGCTACCCATCTATCTTTGTAAAATATTAATATAGAGCAATGGTGCGGTGAGCGCGGAGGCAGCGAGCACCGGCCTTCAGGTATCTATCTATCTATCTATCTATCTATCTATCTATCTATCTATCTATCTATCTATCTATCTATCTACCTGTGTAAAATATATAGGGCAACGAGGGTGTGGCGAGCGCGGAGGCAGCCAGCGGCGGCGTTCAGGTATATATATATATATATATATCATTTATGTATTCGCGACTTGTCCAACCGCAAATTATTAAACAAGCCTTAAAAACATAAAAAACCAACATTTGACACATAGAAAACATACATAGAAAACAAAAAAGTGTCAAATGCTTAACGTAAATTTATCTACCTAAGCACATTAAGAGAGATTTTGACGAAAAGACACATAAACCATATTTTTATTTCATAAAAGTATATATAAACTGCGTGTATATGGTTTATGTGTCTTTTCGTCAAAATCTCTCTTAATGTGCTTAGTTAGATAAATTTACGTTAAACATTTGACACTTTTTTGTTTTCTATGTGTCAAATGTTGGTTTTTTATGTTTTTAAGGCTTGTTTAATACTTTGCGGTTGGACAAGTCGCGAATACATAAATGATCACACCCCAAAAAAAGGGGGGAAGGGGGGATACACATGAACATACAAAAAAAAAATTTTTGCGACACTGCGACATAATAGACGATATTATTTTGCTGGCATAATTACATTGATAGGCTTTCTGTTTTCGTTAAAATAACTAGTCCATCTATCTATATTCTTGTCTGCTTTTTCTCCATATTTTTTCTCGTATTCAAGTTTAAGGTTGTTTAGTTGCTCGTTGTATATCTTTCTATATTTTGCTTTGTATTGTTTTCGTCTGTCAAGACTAGCCTTCTGGTATATATCCAATAATACATGCTCTTTGCTATCATAATGTGCTTTATTCGCATTCTTTTTCTTTTCGTAATATGCCTTATTGTATTCCTTTATCTTGTCCTTATTTTCTTGACGTTGTTGCTTCCTTCTTTGTGCTATTTTTTCTTTATTCTTCTCATAAAATTCCCTTTGATATTTTTGCATCCTTAAGAATATGCAAAACTATCTCGATATTGTTGCGAGATATACTCTTGTTGATTCGCGTATTGTTCAGATGCGGTTGGCATTAGAGTAATATTGACCCTTATCCTTAAATGTAATATTGACCCTTATGTTTTTATTATAGCAAACAAAAGATGAATATAAGAGCAGGGTGAGTGATAATACATTCTCCTGTTGCTGTCCGACCTTAGGGTTGGCCGTGTCCGCCTTGACACTTACAAGGTTGGCAACTTTTTCCTTATTAAATTTCAATATTTATTATATTATTCTTCTTCGTATTAGATATTTTTATATTGTCCAACCTGTCCAGGGTTCAATTAACTTTTTGAAAATTTTCCGAGAGGGGGGTACTCTATACTATACACTTCCAAAAATTTCCGCCCGCGGGGGGTTGGCCTGGACAGACTTGGACACTATTAATACTAAGAAAAGAATTGTCGCACTTAGCCTGCTCAATACCACTCTCAAGTATCCAAGTCGCCACAACGGCGTTTTCGCATTTTTGAAGACGGGTGCATGATATCGCCAAGAAAACCGCACAGCTAAAATTGGTAAAAATGAAATGAAAACGCAAAAGCAAAACATAAATGACTTTAACCATCGTAAAAAAATAAAACTTCATAAAGCAAAATAAAATAAACTAGCAAAACATCTCACAAAGCAACTAATCACACCGCCCCACACAAAAACGAAAAGGCAATAAGTAAAAAAAAAATAATTTTGATAGCACAAAAAAAGTTCAGACCGTGAGCCCACACAATGAGGTACGTATCTCAAGTCAAAAATAGCACAATGGGGGACGTATCTTCTCCCAAAAAACCTGGGAACTGAGGATTTTGTGGATCCACAGAAACCATCTTTCGCATAATGTCGGAAGCTCTCGTAAAGCCGTCAGAGAGGACGGAAGAAGATTGGAATGAAATATATGATATTACTCATCGCTCAGCCTATGAGCTTGAATTAGATGAGGCTAATGTTGACGAGAAAATGAACAAAATTGATCGTCAAATCTCATTACTCGCTAAAAAAAAGAATTCCCTATTGCCCAAAAAGAAAGCAATAAGAAAGGACTAGACGAGATAAACCGAGATAAGAATGAACGGGAAAATGAACTTGTAATTTCTCGCAAAAGAAAAATGAAAGTGAAAGAGATAAACGAAAACCTTAAGAAATTTGAGGAATTTCGTAAAAAAAATAAATATTTTTCTGCCTCGGAAATAAATCGTCTGGAAAACTTCATATTGCTAGGGAATTCTTTTGAAGAAGTAATATCAAATTCTAATTCTTCTTCTTCTTCTGACGAGGATGACGTTGAGCAGGGGAATGTAAATATGAACCGCAGTCTCAGGAACGAATAATATGTGTGTTAAGAAACGCAAAGAAAAAAAACCAAAAAACTGGGCGAAAGCCCTCCACCTTTCAAAGAAATTTTGTCCTTTGTTTTTTTCTGTAGCAGACAATGTCGGAGGAACTTGTTGACGAGATGGAGGCTATGGGATTTGAGCCCAACGAGGATCGCGACGAAGTTGAGGCGGAAGCAGAAGCAAAAGCCGTGGTGCCATTGGCTTCGCCATCGCCATCGCCATCGCCTTCGTCAGCAGATGGAAAGGAAGTCGCTCCTCGTCCGTGCAAACTTCGGCGACCTTTCCCCACGAGTGATTTTTACCACTTCGGGAAGGTTTGTGGAGATGTCAAAGGCTTTTGTAAAAGCCTCGAAGTCTATTAAATTGTTCGCCAGCAAATCCTCTTACCGCGAAGACCCCAATTGTTTTTATGCAAAAGCAAAGTATGACACCAGCATAAAAAACACAACATACAAGTACTATTTTCTGGTGTCAAAGGGGAGTGGGGCGCTGGAGGAGTTGTTGATTTACAACAGCCTCATCGCCTTGGCGAAGTTGAACAATGAAGCATCTCAAGTCAATTGGATTGTAAAAATTCGTTAATTAAATTGTTTCTTTGATATTATTTTTGATTTAGTATATAATAAACTTGATATACACTGACTAATGTGGAGCGAAGATGACAAGAAGTTTGTTAGGCAGTTAAGAGTTGCTACTACTGAAAGTAAAATTTATGAAGTCGTGTCCAACTTCTACGATAGTGAGTTAAAACCAAGTATCGCCTTTCATAATGCTATTATATCACTATTTAGCACACCAACGAGTGATGAAGAGGTGCTTGAGGCACTAAAAGTCATATATCCAAAATATGCTATCGTGTATCCAAATTTGAATAGTAGGCGACAAAGACTTTCTGAGTTGAGAAAAAAAGCAATAGAGCCTTATCAAAGTGAAAAAGTATATGAAATGAGCAAACTGGATAAGTATTTTAATCTGAATGAAGACGAGCGGATTGATATCGTTGAGGGGTATAAGAAAGATGTCAAAGCCAAAAATGAACAAAAAATACAAATTGATGTCCGTGATGTAATGGCTGAAATGAATGATATGATATTAAGTAATGACCCTTATCTTAAAATACTTGCTTTGATGATAGCAATTGGAGCAAGGCATGTGGAAATATTTGATAAAAACACGTATGAATTGATACCAGATAAACCAAGTTGATTGCAAGTGAATAACCTAGCAAAAAAGAGGGAAGGACAAAAAAGAATTGGACTGAGAGGCCTGTTGTCCTTTTTACTCCCCAGTTCGTAATAGAACAAGTAAATTCAATACGTAACCATTTCAAAAAGAAAAAAGCAGTTATCATCAACAGCGAGGGTGTGCTTGATAAACAAAAGAATAATGAACTAAACAAAAGAATTATCAAAATCTTCCCTTGGCTATCGGAATACACACAGAAGAGTAGTATGTTGCGAAAACTATATGCTAGTTTGTCGTATAGTAATTTCGCCAATCCAAAATTAGAGAATTTTAATACGTGGGTAAGCAATGTGTTGGGACACTGCGATATGCTCACTTCATTTAGTTATAGTTGGGTTAATGTGGCCGATCCTGAAGAAATTAAGGCAGAATGGATTAAAACAGAATTAGAGGAATTACGAAGGAAAATTGATTTATGTCTGAATTTAAATAATATTAATGAAATTGCAAGCGAAAATGACACGGCAGAAAGCAAATATCAACTATTAGGAAAAAGTGCTAGCAGAGAGGATAAGTATAAATTGCTTGAGCAGATTTACAATGATAACCCGAATATTACAAATGCCAAACTAAGACAATTAAGCAAGATTGGAGCCGTTATTCTCAATAAGTTTATCAAAGAGAAAAAAGAAGCGCCTCAAGAAGAACAAACGGAGGAAGCAAAACCAGTGCGACGGAGTGCGAGATTACGCAAACAAGTGGTTAATATTTAACAACGATTAAAGGCGGTTCTCCATATCTTGCTCTAATATTAGACTCTTATCTATAGCATTTAATAGAGCAGATTGTGAAAAATTCAATACTATCTACACCATAAAAATTACCTGCTATAATTGGGGGGTGGGACTGGAATGTGCGAGACAAGCCACATATATTACAAAATTCTTCTTTATAATTCTGCTGGGGCATTTCTGAATAAACAAATGTTCTTATATGTCCAACTATATCACTCGGCAATTCGCGTATTATTATTGACATGTTTTATATAATATAAAATATAAAATGAACCTTTTTGGTCAAAGCACAAATACACCATCGTCATCAACTACATCGTCGTCATCTTCTTTATCTATTGATAGCATAAAAGACGCACTACCAACAACCGCCTTCGGAGAATTGCGAACGGCCACTTTGTCTCCAGTATTACAACATGTATTTACATATGGTATTAATACGCGGTTTTTTGACAAAACGGAGACTAATGGTGGGGTGGTATCAACTGCTAATTCAATGGCGGTTTTGACTACATCGGCCTCAGGTAATTCAACCGCACAGATTACGACAATTGAAAGAGCAGAATATAGAAGTGGTATGGGCTTGGTTGCTAGATTTTCCGCATTGTTTCCATCATCCATTGCCGCAGACACTTTCAATTGCGATATTGGCATAGGCACACCAGCAGACAATTTATTTTTTAGGCAATCAAACTTGGGAATGTCCGTTGTAAGAACGGCGGGAAGTGTGGAAAATGTGGTTAGTCAATATGCTTGGAATGTTGATAAATGTAATAATACTGGACTTTCCCGCAATTGATTTTACCAAATTGAACGTGTTTGAAATAGTTGTTCAGTATCTGGGTAGCGGTCAAATTACATTCAACATTGAAAACCCGCGAACTGGACGAATGGAAATAATTCATGCGATTAAATACGCGAGCACTGCTACCACTCCATCATTGGATCAGGCGGCGTTTGCTATTTATGCGAAGGCGTATTCATCAAGTCTGGCATCCGTTGTAATGAAAACTGCTAGCATGTTTTTGGCAGCTGAAGGGAATATTGATCGGACTATTGCTATAACTAACTCGTATGATAATGTCAAGAGTATAGGATCAACTGAGAATGCCATATTTACTATTAGAAACCGCGCCACATTCAACAGCAAAACGAATTACAACATAATCTACTTTGAGAATTTGTGTATCAGCAATTCAGACGCTAAAACTTGTCTCGCAAGAATTGTGCTTAATACCACATTAGGAGGAACACCTTCTTATTCAAATTACGATACAAACACATCGTTAGCAGAAATTGATACGGCAGGAACTACAAGAACGGGCGGAAGCGTGATATTTACATATGTGTTGTCTGGTGGTTCATCAATATACATTGATTTGTCTCAATATAATATCAAGATAGGGTCAAGTAAAACATTTACCGTATCCGCACAAAATATAAGCGGTGGAACGGCAAGTATTTACGCTTCATTAAACTGGATTGAAGATCAGATTTAAACAAAAAAAAATGCTTTATTTATACATAATGCATAAATTGCATTAATCATCAACTTTCTTTTGTATCTCTATGGCCATTTTTTTTATATATTCAAAACCCTTATCATTGATTAATTTTTCTGTTATACGCGCGTGATTTTTCTTTAAATATATGTAAAACTGGTCAATATTAACACCACAGGGAATTAGATGTTTATGTTGTCGTCGTCGTCGTAAGTTGATGTTTTTGATTAGAGTGAATAGTGTATCTAAATTTTCTATAAATGTCATTATATTTATATTTTCTTTTTTTTGTTACGCATGATACGCCTTTAAGAAAATACAAACCTCAAAGTTTAAAGGAATCTCCAAAACTTCACCTTGCGCATTTCTAATGACGACATCAATAGTTCTTAAACTTTTCGTTGTATTAAATGGCACATAATCTGCAACATCGTTTGACGATTCAAAGTAGCACTGGACTCCATAGGGCTTATCAAGTTTGCATTTACCAACGACAGAGAAATTACCATTTACTTCAACTAAACCAGATTGATTTAAAGCACGGCTATGAACATAAACTGCCGTTTCACCGATTAGATTTACGATAGATTGCATTGTGCTACTCGCCGCGGCCGAAATATCGGCAGTTAGTCCTATCTTGTCTCTAATAGTGCTATTATCGTAATCAAAAGCATACGTATCACCAGTGAATGCGAAATTCAATTATTGACGGAGTTCAAAGTTATAACTACGGAGTCTGGGGCAATTGCTGAATTAACCGCGGTTTGAAGGGCGGTAATAAATGTATCAATGGTGTATTGATTTTCTGTTACGATTGCCGTTTTTGTAGCGGATCCAGTTGTTTTAATCAATGTGAGAGTGTTGGCATAACTCGGTATATTTGGGAAAACGTTTGGAATAGAGATACTCTTAACGACACAAGCACTGGTTATATCAATATTACGACCAGTTGCTGGGAGATCAACGACGAAACGGCCATTGTGAGTAGAAGCGGATTTTGATTCTGTTTTATCACTTGAGGATACACGAAAAAGGAAATTTTTTTGTTCGCTTTTCGTTTTCCAAGTTAGAGATCGTAAAACTCATGGTTATATTATAAAAGAACATATTTTAATTTTAATGTTTTAATCTTTTTTTGACTACAGATATTTTGAATAAATAAAGGCTACTGCTTAACAACACAACGAGACGGATAGATAGACGCGACTTTGACATATTTCAACCAAGCAGTGATTGCACGATTAGCATCATAATCTGCAGCATAACGAAGAGTAACTTTAGCAGTTCGCGAATTATTGACTGCGAGACCAGACGCTCCAATGTGTGGAGACTGATTGAGTGTCTGGATAATGGTAGCAAAACCACCATTTGTTGTAGTCGCAGTAACATCCGAATCGCCATAAAACTTGCGAAAGTTTTCAAGTGAAACAGAAGAAGTCATATAAGCATCACGAATCCCCATAGTTGATTGAAGATTGTTGATATACAATTCTGCACATCCTCGTTGAACGGCGGCAAGAGTATCGGTGCTTCCTCCAAGTTCCATCTTCTGTTGCGGAGCATACCAATCACCAATACGGCATTGATACTGCTTATAAGGCATTTGAACAGTTCCAAGGTTATCAATACCACCGTTATCAGCAAGCACATTTTGCGTGACGATATACAAGCACTGAGCACGAGCAACGGCCTTATTTACTTGAAGATTAAAATCATCGGAAGTGCCAGGATTCGCCTTTTGGTTATAATATGTTTCATAAGTGTATGGGAGACCATCCTTGCTTCCCATCTGTTCCAAAATATTTCTCTGGACGGCGGGGGCAAGAGAGAATGTCTCCAACATAACCACTGGATTTGATACGGTGTAAGTCAAAGCAGCACCATTTAAACCAGCCGCCGCCTTTCCGTCAGTGGTGCCAATAACTGACAATGCTTCCTGAGGCGGTGCAAATGTCAAACGAAGCCTCATACCACTAATCAGAGAGGGGGAATAAGAGTTTCTTCATTAAACACTCCCGAAAAGTAATGAAGAGGAATACAAACCTTCAAATAATTGCCAGTGCCTACGACAGTTGGAGTATTAACGGCAAAGTTAGGAACATCAGTAGTAGCACCAATGCCACTACTAACAGATAGAGAATCGCGTTGTCCTGCCATCTGTGCCTGACCGCGATAATCAAGAGGATAGTGCCACGGGAGAATATTTCGCACCATCTTATTCAAATCGTCAATTCGTTCAAGTTCGCTTCCATCCTTACTTTCCAACAAAAATTTTTCAAAAATAGCGGTAGCGGGAGTATTTAGGAAACCAATACCGCAGTTATTCCCCGCGGTAGTAACCAACCCGTCGGCCTTGACATCAAATGACAAATAACAATTTTTTCCATAAACAAAATCAGTGCTTGCCTGTAGTGTAAAAATCATTTCAGTCCCCGACGAACTGGTGTAAGTCTGCTGGTCGGAGAAGTTCTTCTTAAAGATACTTCCCTGTTCAGTGAGTGCTAGATTTGCTGGCAACTCATATCTGAGGTTGTTGAGAGTCATCAACTCCTCAGTATTTTTAGAATCCTTTCCTTCCATTTTTTTTTGTGTGCTTGTGGGATTGTAAAATTCGCAATGCTACTATATTAAAAAAATAATAATAGAAATTAAAAATAATTATTTATTCACTTGAAACGGATTGTTTAATAATATCAACTGATTTCTGTATATTGTCAAGTCTTGTGTCTTGTGGTGAAGTCAAGTGAAACTCTCTTGCTGCATTCTGAACCGCTTTCTTTAAATAAGCCAAACTGGTAACAGCAGTGTCCAAATCAACAACATCCGCATTTTCTTTGTTATCAGAAATGTCTGATAACGTGTTTTGAATGGTGCTCTTCTCATGTGAGACGAGATCGCCAAATTCAGTTAATGGTTGATTAACTAATGGGGCACCATGACTACTCCACAATTCAAACTGGTTTAGTTGAAACCCATCACTTTTAGGTCGGTTTGTTTCATTTATCTTATTAATAAAGTCAATTGGCAAACGATTTGAAGCACTTGAGTTTTTAATCATTATATAATAATAATAATTATTTTATCAATTAGCGTTAATTATTTTTTTCATAATTTGTAAATTCTTGTGCGTAATTCTTTCCTCTTTCATTTTCTTTAAATCCGCTATGGCTTGATTTACGTCATTGTCGCTAGTTTGCGCAACTTCCTTAGTTGGTGGCGGTGTCTCTTTAGAAGCATCTTCTATTGCTTCTATCTTGCTCGCGGGAGTTGTAGCAATTTGTTTTTGCACAACAACGGGAGTGGGATTGACAGATTTTGGTAAAGAATGTTCAACCTTAGGTGCTGGAGACATTTCAACTGGTTTGGCATTTGGTGCAGGTGTTGCATTACGGGCTGGTGCTATGTCTGGCGATTTTCTTTTCAATACTTCATCTGGCACTTGGTCAGGTTGTCCGCTGGAAATTGGTTTGTCAAGTGTTTTCTTGGACCTAAGTGCTTTTGGACGGATTTGACTTTTAATCTTGCCACTCTTAATATCTTCTTCTATTTTTCTGATTGCCACATGTTCGGGTGTTCCCTTCCGAATTGGTGTAAGTTTGCATCGTCCATTTTCTTTATACCAAATTGACATTGCTTGACGATAAGGGGTCGCATATAGTTTCTGTGCTGACATATTATATTATTATGAAACAAAAAAACTTTTTAATTGAATTAGTTTATAATTGAATTCAATTATAAATTGGTCATATCTCTGTCCTTGTTTAAGTCGTAATATTGTAGAGAAATTCTTTCTAAATTGGGTTGTTCTATCGCTGACTGTGTATTGAATTGCTAGAAATGAATAAGGTTCTGCCGTAGCATATTTAACCATATTGTAAAATTCTTTTTTAGTGAGAAAAGGACTTTCATATTCGTCTGCCAGTCTGTCAAGTTCGCTTCTCCTTACTCTTCATTAAAAATAATCATCAAATGGAATTAATTCTTATTCTTCGTGGGAGTTGCGTATAACATCTGAGTTGCGACCCACACGGATACTTTAGCATGTGTTGAAGCGAAAAACAACTCAGTAAGCACTTCTGATTTGAGAAAAGTTTTACTCTGTGCAATGTCATCCAATAACAATAATATTTTTGGTGCTTTCTTAAACCCTTTAGTTTTAATCAGTTCTTTCTGTTTAGTCAATATTTCGCGCATTAGTTCTGGGCGGTCTTCTTTGATTATGTCTTCTTTTTTTAACTTGAGAGTGTCCTCTAAGATTGGACACGGCTTAAACAAAAGACGACTATTCTATCATAAAACCTTTCAACATGTTCTTTTTGGCGAGTAGATTACAAATCATAACTGATTTACCTCCGCCAGTGCTTGCACATATAACCATAGTCCCCATTGCTGGCAATATTCCTTCTTTTTGAATAGGAAGCAATTCAACCCATCTCTTTGTGTTTTAATTGGTTGTATTTCCAAGTCATTGTTAAATTTGGGCGGTTTTTTGCTATCTAACTCTCTTATTACTGGCCTGTCAATAGTAAATTCCTCGTGTGCTTTTTCTATGTTGGTTTTCTCCAGATTCTGCTTCAAAAGTGTTTTTCGTGGCAACTTGTTTGCTATTAATCCTTTATGTATAGATATAGGCATTACTATATTATGGGTTTTGAAAATAGTTTGGAGTATATCTATAATTATCATATTCAGCACCAAAAGGTTGGGGTGGTGAAGCATAATTGTAGAAATAAGTGAGTAAGGACTTCCAAAAACATAATTACTAGGCGGATTAACGACTGGCTTGAAATCTCTCCTTTCTGGACGAGTTTGGACTTGTCGCGGGATTTCCGCTGAGAAGTTTCGTGTTAGTTTGCGCTTCATTTTTGGTGATTCTCGCGTCTCTCTCATTCGTTGTTGAATAACGGCTCTACTGTATCTATTAAGCATAAAATTGTTGTTTGTGTTGTTACAGATTGTGTCATCTAACAATTCAAAATCATTTTTAGTTGCTAGCATACGATCCCGTCTCTGTTCATTACCTTTAATAAGTGGATTAGTTTTTGAAGTGCCGATACCTCCATTCTGATCACTTGGCACAAGAAAACGGATAAGTGCTACATAGTCTTCTCTTTCATTGCGGGAGTTTTGCCCATAATTTTATCAACAAGTTTATCAATAGATCTCATACTATCTACCATTTGGTCATTGGCGACATTTTGTTGTTCTTCGTTTTTTAGATCAGTCTGTGGCGGTTGGACTGGTTCTTCAACAAATCCGCTTGTTCTTGGCACTAGTGGCACTGGCAATGGTGCGGGTGCGGGTGTCGCTGGCGGTGCTGGTGCTTGCGTTGTTTGCGGTGGTGCTGGTGTTGCTTGCGTTGGCATGGTTTGCGGTGGCCTGGTTTGCGGTGGTTGAGTTTGTGGTGGCATGGTTGGTATTGGTATTTGTGTTCTTGGCACGCTCGCATCCTTCAATTCTAACTCTTCCAATTGCTTAATTTGTTCTGGCGTCAATTTCCCCTCACTCTTGATAAATTCTCTTATCCAAAATATCGTCTGCATCTGCTACGTCTGACATACTACTAGCACCTTTGATTTAATGCTTGTTTATGGCCTTTTCCCATCCAACTTTAGGATCGTCATAATCTGACAAGTTTAATTTTCTTTCCAGTTTTTTCTTTCAACGATTTAACAAATCCCTTTAAGTGCCTACGTTTGGGCGCCTTTATCTTCAAGTATGAGCAAGTTATTGCCCAGTCCAATAGTATCTGCTACTACCATATTGTCTGATATGTGATCGGGACTTCAACACTCAAGATTTATTTCTTTCTCTATACTTGCTGAATATTTTTTTGCTCTGTGTATTTATTTTTTCTATAAAATTATTATTGTGGCTTCATTTGTTGGTGCGATAAGAGAATATCCTTTCACGCCATCCGCTTTTTCTTGTGATTTCACCATTTGATTAAACGAATTTACTAAGTTTTCATATTGTTTGCTGAGCGTAGCAGGATTGGCTATTTATTTACTTTAAAATTAGTGTCTTTATCAAAACTACCCACATTATTCATAACACTAATAATAGAATTTAATGTTTGGTCTACATTGTATACAAAAGCATCGTATTTCGCATCTGGAAGTGTTAATTTAATAGTTTTCCGGAATTTCATCGCGTCCAAATATGATACTTCACTGCGGACTCTCCCTTGTGCTTGTAATGCCATTTTAGATATATCTGCCTTTGAGAGCATTGAATTGTAATTGTCAGAAATAGTTTTAGCAACTTCTTCACTCGCCAATCCATTACTCGTTAGACAATCGCTCATATTGGTAGTTCTTTCAAAGTATCGTTGGTCGGCGAAGTTTTGGACACTTTTATCACCAGTAGCATACAATAAATCATGTTCAAAAGCAACCAAGTCCAAAGCATCTGCTGGGAGAATGTAAGGAAATTTGCCACGAGTTCTATCTTCTAATTGAAGACTGCTTTCCACTCGTGTGCCCCCACCATTATAATTACTTCCAGTAGTATGAGATCGTTCTTCTTCCAACTTAATGAGAGCATCTGGTTGAGCAGTCCATATGTCGTAGACGCGCGTTAGAAATACACCAAAAGCAACCTTTACAGTAGTATCAACACTGCTTTTAAATGTTTGCCATGCGAACAATGTTGATGCTTGTATGCCTACTCTTAACATATCCCAAAATACATAATTACCCATTCTTTGTTGTCCCACTGCAATTAAAGAAGGGTTAGGCGGAGGCAACGCTGGTGGTGCTTCATTTCTTGCTAATGCAAGAAATGCTATTCTGAAAGCATCAGCATTTGGTTCGCCCATCACTGCAATATTTATATTAGGAATTCGCGGATGATTAGCAGTAATAGTTGCTAAGCGACTCCATACCAATCTATTCACACCATAATTACCAACCCTTACAGCAGTATTCAGCATTCTACTTAATCTAGGACTCATAATTATATCTTGAATACTTTGAACAATTGCATCTACAAGTCTTGCAGTATCTCTCTGATTACTTGTTAATCTTGGCACAAGTGTTTTGTGTTCCTCCCCTATCTGTGCTTCAATCAAAGCATTCTCTGGGTTTTTCTGTTCATATTCTAATCTGTTTTGTTCCCATTCTTTTAAGTCTCATGCCTGTCATTGTTTGTTTTCTCTCTTCGCTGCCCTCCTTATTTCATTTTTGCCTTTTTCCAATAAATGTGTTAGCCCATTACGGGTGAGTTTAACAAGTGATTTTTTCTTCTTCTGTATATCCCCAACGACTTGTTAATTGCTCTATATCTCTATTCATTTGTTCAATATCTCTATTCATAAACTCAATATTCCACCTATCAATACCACTTGCTTCAATGGCAAGTCTATTTACTTGTTCTTTTATGGAAGTATTACCATATTTTGCTTCAAATTCTTCAATGTCCATTTCATCCCTGAGATGTTCCTTTAATTGATTCAAATTCATTTTGTAGTATTTTTTGATTTTACATTCTGGTTCAATGTTTTAATATTGTCCTTTAATTTTTCTATTGTTGGATTGTCGGGCGCATCATCAAAATCAATAGCATCTTGTATTCTATCTGCCCTCTTTAATTCTTGAGCCTTTGCTGTAATAAACTCAGTAGGCTGATCCTTATGTTCTCTTCTGACCCGATTGTAATATTCAAACCATTTTTTTTTTGAAACTGCATTTTTTTTATCCGCTATTATATAACATGGATAATAAAAAAGAAAAAAGCAAAGACGAGGAGCAGCTGGAGGAACTAGAACGGCTAGGGAAGGAAATTGACCAAATCCGCATCACTCAGAACTTAGTGAATAGAAACCCCAATATTTTTAGAAAACCTGAAAATATCCTTTACCGCTTACCGCTATCAGATAAGCAACGAGACGCAATTTATAATAATATAATTAAAGAAGAGGGAAAAAGCGGGAGTTAAATATATGTTATTAATATTGCTATTTGCGTGCTCGGCTATTTCGCGGACTGCCTGCGATTTTTACTCGCGATACTCAGAAAAAAAGAACGAATCGTGTGCTTATTGTATAAAGCAAGGTGTAGATACAGGGTTTAAGTGTGTTTTCATAAATAACGGAAATAATATGTGTCGTAGTTTTGATGAGCACTGCCTTTAATATGCGCGGGTGATAATAGATGGTAAATGACATATGAATGTGGTAATTTGTGATTTACTTCTTACCACCTCCAGAACTTGGTGAAGGAAGGCATATGCCTATAAGTAATGTTAGGATTCCGACATAAGTATTAGCAACCTCACAAGGCAAGTTCTTTTCAGATAGCCTAACTATACAAAGGGTTATAATGGCAATGATGATACCCATTTGAATAAATATTTAATCATTCTGCTATCGGTTTTCTTATTTGACATACAGCAATCCCATTCGTTCTCAATTTCATTATCAATTTTTTTCTCTTCTGTCTTTAGTTCAATATCCAAAACACGAGACTTTAACTCGGGAGTTAGTTCGCCATCCATATCCATAATCGGCGGTGGTCTGTGAAGTCTAGTTGTATTATTGTTTGACATTTGAAAAACGACTGCTCGTATTTATGCTAATTGGTTGGTTTGGTCTTGTAGTATATTAAGTAAAAGTTTATTTTCTTTTTCTAAATTAACTACCTTTTCCGATAACTCCTGTGTGGCCTTAATTAACGGGGCGATAAACTCGGAATAACCTATACCATAACCGACATCACCACTATCAACACATTTAACATCTTCTGGATTAACACTCACACCTTTCAATTCGCATTCTTTTCTTTGCTTTGGACACGGAACCATAATTGTTTCTTTTATAAAACCGCCAAAATCTAGCATATTCATTTCTGTTAGTATTTCTTCTAATTCCTGTGCTATCAAACCCGTTCTCTGTTTTTTGTTGTCGTCAATCATATGATAGCAGACTGGATTTAACTTATTAATAAAATCTAAGCCTAAGCATTCCTTTATATCTTCTTTTTTTCTCCTGTCTGAATATTGAATTGGATTAGACAATACCCATAATTGTCCATCGCTTGCTTTCAAAGACATTAAAGCAGTATTTGAACTATTCTCCCATATGAACCCACTCGTTGAAGAACCATTCACTCTAAATCTAATAGCATAAGAAGTTAATCCTCCGCCTACTCCTCCTGCTGGTGCTGTTCCTCCACTTAATGATTTATTTGCTCCAGACTGAGACATATAAATCCCCCAATTTGAATCACCAGTATCCCAAATAAATATTCCTCTCGCATTTCCCGTCTTTTTGTCCTTGAATTCCTATTTTCGCTCCATTATTAGTTGTGGTAGTTAGCACTCCAGAGTATGTAATCCCCGCATTTGCAGTTATCAATCCTTTTGTCCATAAAGTTCCGTTTGCACAATTCAATGACATTAATAGTTGCTCCCCTGAATTCTCCACACGAAACCCATCGTAGCATCATTAGCAACCCTAAAACGAAAACTATATGAACTAAAATCATTTCCTGAAACGGCCAAACCATTTGCCAAACTTCTAGTGTTTCCACCTCCGCCAGATGCCGCATAAATTCCCCAACTTGTATTGGTGGTATCCCATAGAAATATTCCTTTTGCATTTGTTCCGTCTGTTAGTCCCTGAATTCCTATTTTCGCCCCACTTGCATTCGTTACTGACGTTAGTGTGCCAGTGTATGTAATCCCCGCATTCGCAGTTAGTAATCCTGCTGTGCTTATATTCATCGCCTCAGACCATGTTATATTGCTTCCTGCTGTTATTCCTGATTTATAGTTAAAAGCAAGTTTGTTTGAGTTTTTGTATATTTGAAAGTTTGAGCCAGCATTACTTGATTTCCAGTTTGAGCCGTCATAATAAGCATCAAAACTTAAGCCTATATTGTCGTGTGCCCAGTTCAATAATTGAAATGTTGGATAAGCATCCGCCGTTGTTATTGCTTGTAAGTGTGCCCCTCCGATATTTGAAGCTGTCCCGTATAATTCTAAGCCCCCTGTCGCCCCATTTGCTGATTTCGTTGTATTGCCTATGATTATTGGCTTACCTGATGCTGTTGTTATTTTGTCGCTCGTTGTTAATGTTGTCATAGTTATTCCTGCGGTTGAATCAATTGTTCCAGCACTTGTTATGTTGTTTGAGTTCATATCCAAAGCACCATAAAACCGCATACCCCCAGCATTGTTAAAACTGACAATGTCAGACGAAGCACTTTTATTGTCCAAAAGTTTTGAAATATAAAGTCCCTCCCCTTTTACATCAAATGCTACATTAGTGAATACATAACCTCTTTGGTCTGCGGTTCCACTTCTAGCGGTATTTAGAGTAAATAAGAAATATTGATAATCACCAGTTGTCTGCGAAAAGAATATATCTCCTCCATTTTGGTTCAATATCCGAGCCCCGTTATATGTAATATTTCCACCATTAATGATAACTTGATTATTAAAATCGGCCGTTTGTGTTAGAGTTAGATATTTTATCACTGTGCTCGTCCCGTTGAATGTTTTAATTCCTGTTATTGTTTGGTCTCCTGTTAGTTTCACACAATTGTCATCCAGATATTGCCTATTTACCGCTTCATTCGCGTTTTGTGGTGCTCCTAGATTAACAATCCGACTACTATTACAATCTAAGCCAGTAGCATTAAACCACGAAACAATCGTTCCATCAATAATCAAACTTATTTTTTTCGCAAAATTTCAAAATTATAATACGTCTTTGTTTTCATATCCAAACTAGCAATAGAACCGATATTAGTGGTAGAATTGAAAACGATAAATGTGCCCTTTGTTGTTGAATTTATTGAATTTCCTGTTATTTCAACACCACTGCTATATGTCTTAATTCCTGCTATGGTTTGGTTTCCTGTTAGTTTCACATTTTGCCCGTCTTTTGTATCAACATAACTTTTGTTTGCTCCATCTGTTGAAGCGGAAGGGTCGGATAAGTTTGTTATTTTGTTGTTATTCAAACTTAATGTTGTTCCAGTTGCAGTTATAATTAAAGTATTACCTGAATATAACTCTACATATGAACCAGTTATTTGTATCGGATACCAAGTCGCTGTTGCTGTTTTTTGTGCTGCAATCATTCCTATTTTTGTATCAAAGGCAATGCCGATACCATCAAAAGAAGTAGGATTGGACGAACCATTTACTTCTAAAGTTGATGTAAATTTTTTATTCCCCGCTATGGTTTGGTCTCCTGCTAGATTAACCACCGAAGTATCAAGAACGGAAACATCCACGCCATCAACAAGATTTACATTTGTTATGCTTTGGCTTTTCATATCAAGATCCGCACTCGCATTTATTATACTGCTAAATGTTTTAATTCCTGCTATGGTTTGGTCTCCTGTTAGTTTAACCACCGAACCATCAACTGCGAGAGTAGTGAGATTAATTCCATTATATGTAGAAGCCCCTGAAATAGCAAAACCGCCCATATTTAGTGCCCCCGTCATACTGGCAGTGCCGTCTAATCTAAGAAAGGGTGGTGTGGTGTTTCTCCATTGTCCTGTGCTATACATAATCAGTTGATTATCTGCTGGGAAACCTGTTATCGTCACATCGCTGTGGCTATCTATACTTCCACTCGCTGAAACTTTATCATTATTATCTTGATGCTCGAATATCCATTCATCAACATCTTTGGTATTTAGTAAATTAACTCCTGTTATATTCTTCCTTCCCATACTAATATTACCGAATTCATCAACATTTATCGGAAATGTTTTATTTACCCAGTTTATTAAATTATATGTGAGATAACTATTTATCGCTATTGGTGCCGTTATGACTACATCCGTTAATTTATCCAGTTCAAAATCGCTTATAAAACTTGAAGTCAATGTAGTAAATGAAGTATTGCCCAACCCATCTGTTTTTAATACTTGATTAGCCGTGCTGTCCGCTAATGGTAAATCGTATTCGTTATTAATTGACACATAACCAGTATCAGATATCAACAAAGAGGAGTTATTATTTCGCGATGATATTGTTATGTCGTCAGTCCTTGCTTGTATTGAGTTTGCTTCAATATGATCGCCATATAATACTCCATCAATTTCTAAATTCTCATCCACTATGACAGAGCCGTAAAAATGATATGTCCATTGATTGCCCAAATGGTTCATAATTTAATAGAATTATTTTATATCGTAGAATATATAGTTTAAAAGAATATGAATATATTCGGCCGATCGCAAGAACAGCAGTCAATAAATACTAAAACTATTGCCGTCACTGCTATCCCGACATTAACAAGAAACATTCAAAATGCGTATGTTGGTCTTGACATTAGATCGTGGATGGAAAGTTCTACATTCACTACTCTTTGCACTGGCGGTTATGGAGCAAAACAATATCAAATCTGGGATATGGTTATTAAAGTATCTTTTCGCGGGTCTTTAAATTTACCCGCCCCGACTGGAATAGGAACTTTTCAGTTCTGGTTTCATAAAACGGACGGAACAAATGTTGATGACTTTTACAGCGAAGTTCTAAATTATACAACCGCCATTGAGTATAAGTCTTTTTATTGTATATGGCTAATTCAAAGATTTGGAGTTCAAATGAAAATGATATGGTTAATGACTTGTCCAAATCCCGCGGACACCACCAATAATACAACAATACGAATTTCTGGAAATACAACTAATGAGGTTTTATTAACATATGCGACAGATGCTCCAATAACATTGGAAGTATATTATAAAACGGCATCTGCGGATTATGTATTTTTTAAACCATCATATTTTAATATTGATGTGATGAGAGACATAGCACTGACAGCGGATTACATATGAAACCTATCATACATATCTTTTAGTGTTGTAAGTTTGCCATCGTGTTGAGATAAGACATCGCGGACAAATGTCTTATAATCTAACTTACCATATTTAAGAATAGGGCGTTGGTCTGGTGGTATGTGTGCGTATCTACTCTCGTGCCATTTCTTCATGTCCTCCTGCATTATGGTGCGGTCTTCAACTTTCATATACAAGAAATTAAACGGGTCTTTTGATACTTTCAAATGTGCCGTTATTATTTCATAGCAACTATATCCGCTCTCGGGCGGATTCCGCTTTGCTTTAATCCGTGTTTCTTTTCCTTCGTTGGTGTGGATGCTTCTAAAACATGCATTTCTTTTTTGGCTAGTTCTTCTCCTACATTGGCCTTGATTTCGGTGATACCAGCACTCAAATCAGTTTCTTTAAAGGGTGTAAATTCTTCTATCTCATTAAAAACTACCTTCATCAATGTATCAACAGAGAGTAATACAACTTCAACATTATCACCCTGCGGGGGTTGTTCGGGTCGGTATTTTTCGTAAAATGCGATAATTTCAGGTTTGAGCGATTTGCTTGTTGGCAGTTTTATGTCGCTACTTAAATGAGTCCATTTTTTTATTTGACTTAGATAATCTTTTTTGGTAGACATGCTATATATAAGCATAACAAAAAAAAATCAGTTTTTTATATTGTTTATTCATCATCGTCATCGTCATCGTCAAAAGCCCATTCATTATCACCATAAATAACCTTCCATTGATTTTTGCATTCTTCTAATGTTGGTAAATCTACGTATCTAACTCGCGCGCCTGCTTCCATCGTTTTCTTCTTTTCTACCATATTTGGCATTAGTTTTCTAAGACTAGTCCAGAAACTAACCCGCGAAGTGTGCGGGTCATTTGCATTAGCTTTATACACATCATACAATTCTTCTTTTGAAACTTCTTCACCAAAACGAATTCCTGGAAATTGGTTTGTAATATATCCCAAGTTCAAGCAATCTAACCACCACTTTCTCAACTTTGAAAGAGATTTCACTTTTTGTTCTCGTAGCCCCTTCGTAATGATTGTTTCGAGGTTGTTAACTCGCTGAGGTCTCGTTCAAGAAGAAACTTTGCCAGTCGTTGCCTGTCAATAGATCTAATATCTGCAATCACTTTTCTCTTTTCGTCTGTTTTCATGAGTGCCAGTTCATCAGAAACTTCAAGGACGAGCCATCGTTGCTCTGTGGTGCCCGCTGGCACTACCCATTCTTCGTTTGAAGCAAGGACTAGAAATAACATATTTTCTAATGTTAGATTTGGTAAATATTTTTGTTTAAGAGTGGGCATGTTTTCTGATACGAGTTTCTTAATTGTTCCCGCTCGTTCTTTATCACCACCCCAAAACATTTCGTCCATAAATACTACGATTGCTTTTGCGAGTTGCGCATTGAAATCGCCTAATATTTCTCTAACGTCGGACGGCTGGAAGTAATAATCGGCACCTATTATGTCTTTGAATATTTCAAGAATAATACCCTTACCTGCTCGTTCAGTGCTTGTCAAAACTAATGATAAGTGTAGTTTTTGCCACGGCTTTTGGTAAATGCTCGCAAACATATCAAGCACCTTTTTGTATATGTCCTGCCTTCCCCGCACCATCTGTTTAGGATATGTTGAAAGAATGCTTCATTTTTTTCTGCTTCTGCCGTGAATGATTTCACATCTCCTAATGTGTCCGCTGGAATCTCAAAACCCTTAAACAAGTTATAAAACCCTTGTTTGTCGTTATCAAAGTATGCCTTGGGGTCAAAGATTACGTCATTTACTTCGCGTCTTGAAGACTCGGGTGTGTAGTCCATATTTTATACAAATCAACAACATTCAATTTGGCGGGATTTTTACCTAGGGCTATCCAGTCCTCCTTTGAGTCGGCTTTGCCAAGTTAGCAAAAGTGTATGATTCATTCATCCAGGCCAAAGCAGTGTCTATCAATTCTTTGAATTTTTCTAAACTATTACATTCGCTGGCGAGTCGGCGCAGGTCATCAATCGTGTTGATATTACGGACGATAGGGGGTGATAATTCGTGAATTTTCATGCCTTTACCCTCGCAACTACTATCGTGGCAGTAGAAATACAGCCCGTCTCTTCTCCATACTACATAGCAATTGTCGCTTTTATTTTCTTACCCGTTTATAATACATACTCGTGTCCCTATGGTTTTTAAAACAAACATTCTCTGCTTTATTTCAACAATTTCTACATTTGGTATTTTGCTGAGTATAATTTCGCGTATTTCGTCCAATGTGATATGTTGATATCGCTTCAAAGTTGTATATTTGGGAATTTTGGCATCGTAAAATGTATTGTCATCGGGGCGCATAATCAGATAATCGTCAATTTCCACATCTTGTAGCAGTTTCAAGGTATTTGTTTTTGGTGTGTATGAATACGGAAGCAAAACGCGGTCGCTATCATCTTTATGAGAGTATATAGTGTGGAAAGCACTGTTTTTGTTATATGGGCGTTTTTTCAATCAATTCAATAAAATCCTCTTGGCATGGCACGGTGGTAAATTGTTTATTCCCCCATTTGATAAGAACCGAATCAAGTGGTTTATCTCTCAGTGCTTCTTCTTGTTTCTAATACCATTGTTCATTGGTCAGTGTCGGCGCGGTCATATTATATAGACTCTCGGATCTTTTTTATAAAAATAAATTAATTATTCTATATATCCGTATATCCATGTATATCATTGTCCTTAATAGGAAATTATAATTTTTTATATATCGTTATGACAAAAAAAAAACTTGTTTCTTTTCTTACTTATTCAAGCACCCGCATTTAATAAATCCTTTGTATTGTCAGCAATGTTCGCAATACTTCACTCTATTTATTAAGCAGGCTTTGTGATAATACTTGTCCCTATTTGGATACTTTTCCACTACCTTTTTTGGAATTGCCCTATTGCTTTTACAATAGCAACAGAATTTAATGTTTGGATTGTCAATGGTGCGGATGAGCAATGACAGGTCTTCGTTCATTTTGTCGTTTTCAAACCGATTGATACATTCAGAGCCTAGCACCATTTCGCTCCCGTTTTTTTTACATTTTTTATGATGTAGTTTTTTGTAATCTCGTGTGAGCAACAACAATATTGTTCCGCCCCTTTTTCTATACGATCTACAAGTTTCCAGTCGGCCGTGTTCCACTTTCCATCGGGTGATATAAACGAAACTGCATTGACTAGATTTAAGAGGTAATTTCCATTCACGTAATCCAAATGAAGTTGTAAGTCTTCATATGTCCAATACGATCGGCTGTGAGAGGTGTCCATGGTTTATATAATAGTATATATATTTTTATATATAAAATAAATTATATATTGTTTAACATACTATAACTAAACATTCGACAATCTTGGGGGTATCCCTTTTTCCGAAATTTTCGATGAAGTATATGGATTTTTTGAAAACGTGTGGAAATGAAAGGAAATGAATTCCCTGATTGCAGAACATATAAAAATAATATTAAAATAGGTTTTTATTAATTGTAATACACTTTAACTTCATCTTCAGAGGTGGGCAGGAACCGGTCCGACACGGTAATTTTTCTACTTTTTCATAGTCCCGGCTGCCATGAATCTATGATGATAACAATGCCGAACATGCAGAATTTGCTTTTACTGTTTATTCTTGCTTATATTAAGCATTTTACTATATTAAGACATGGTTTTACCTTCAAAAAATTCTGTTTGCCCGCTGTGACGTACGCTGGTACGTAGAGGGGGGAGGGGGGGGGGGAGGGGGGGGGGATGGGTCGGAGGGAGGACGCTTCACATCAGATTCTGGTGCATTATCAGAGTTAAACAAATTTCTAATTTCAGTTTTTAGAGGAAGCGTTACAGTTGCAGTTGCCCTAGACAAAAACCATTATGAAAAAAGTCGGACCCAGAAAAATTCCTTCAAAAAAAATAATCACATACGACCACGTCCACGTCCACGTCCACGTCCACCCGCAGCACGACGTGCGCGGCGACGTCCGCGCAAACGGATTCCTGAGTTACGCATTCTCCAACTTGCGTCGGAGCGATCTGAATCATCTACAATATGGATAGCATCATGTTAAGGAGGAGGAGGAGAAGAAGAAGAAGAAGAAGAAGAAGAAGAAGAAGAAGAAGAAGAAGAAAACTAATACCATGCTTTTCTTCCTCTGAACCAGAAGATCGATCAGACGATGAGTCAGTTGATGAACTGGAAGATGAAGTATCAGATAAGTCATCCTCTGAATCTGCCACTGGTTCTGCAGGCTGAGCAGCACCAAGCTCTTCTTCCTCAGGGAACCCACAGTCGCATCGTTCGAAATGGTTCCACGCTTGTTCAATAAGCTCTGCCTTCTTGACCTGTTTCCGATCGGAGTTTTGCGTTGCAACACCATGCATTCTCATCCATGATTTCAATTCGCTAACTACCATCTGCTTGGACGCAAATTGCTTTTTTTCCTCTGACGATCTTAGCAACGTGAGAATTTTCCGCCAAGGCTCAGAAGCATTTCCAAATGCTAAATCCTGCTCCTGCTTTTCTTCGCTAGTAAGCTGTCTTGCACCACGCCGTCTCGGGTGAGCTGGAGGACGTCCTTCATTAACAAAATAAGTGCGTGGTAAGGACAGCAGCTCTTCATCGGTCAAACGCGTAAGTGCGTTCATTTTCTCCTGTCGTTCTTGAGGCAACTCCATCCAATTTACAGGTAGCTCGTCGATCAATCGAAATTCTGCTCTCCATTCCTTGCCTTTTGCATCGACACAGGACATATGAGCAGGACGGCCGGGCAGGCCGCCTTCGAAGTAATCTCCATCCACCTCTACTCTGGTCAAATTTCCACCTGCTAACATTTCCTCCACATGTGCTCGCTCATCCGGCCCTAGGTATTTAGTAGCCAAAGCACGAATATCCTTCTTCAGGCGCGGATTGACGAAGTAGCCGACTGGAAGCTTGGGAGGCATGTCGGTCGCTGTCATAAATAGAGAGAGAGAGAGATAGATAGATAGAACGAGAGAAAGAGAGAGAGAGATATATATATATATAGAGAGAGAGAGAGAAAGAGAAAGATAGATAATATTATTACCGGGGCGTCCGATAAACAAATTGATCGGTTCTCCTCTGGGATCATCACGCACTCCATGAAAATCCTGTGCGTCTCCCCAAGTAGCGATCTCTACAGTCGGCAAAGCGTCAGGATCTTTCTTGGTGATTCTATATGCCAAGGGTTTGTTGTAGTTTTTGAAACTCTTGTTCATACACGGGCTAAAATGAGTCATCCAGTCGTAGTTACATCCGAGAACAACCAGCACATGCCTCTTCTTGTGCTGCTTCTTGAATGCAAGAATGAGCTTTAATAACGCTTGAGCGATGTTAGTTGTCAGGAAGGTGCTCTTCCACCCGATATCCATAACTCGAAATTCCTGATCATCTCCATCGTGCCCGTGCCCTGGTGGCTTGCGATGTGACTCTACTTGGAAACGGATTCCTCTGTCAACGACATTGAGCCCAAGGAAACCCAGCATCGCCCACGCGGTGTTATCACCAGCTCCGTCCCACTCAAGGTATAATTTCCACGCTTGCATTGTGCGAGGGTTCCAAAGTTGCCAATGTAAAAGTGCGGCAAGCATAGTAATGTTGCTGTTCGCGCCGTGTTCTACCGCGCCTTCAAGGTACGTCAGAATAAAATACGTATCGGTAGTGTAGCAGGTATTGATTCCAACGCAAAGGCGAAACACAATTTTTCCTTTGAAATCTTTCGCGGCGCGGCGGCAAGATGGGATCTTCACTGGCGGTTTCATATCGGCTGATATGACTGTGGCAGCAAAATCTGCTGGTGCTGCCTTCTTGCGCTGCATGCTGGCAACGCGGCACGCCCTGTGAATTTTGTGATCAAGCTTGCTACGGCGACGCCATTCTTGAGCTTCTACTTCAGTCCTGAAACCGTTAGAATGATCAGCAGCAAGCTCTGTGCAGATCTCGCATTTTGAGAAATCTCCTTCTGCAAAACAAACCTGTAATAAGTAATGATAACGAAAATATGCATAATACCTCTGACAAACTTGACGTGCGGAAAATCCATGCGCCAAACTTTGTTGATCGTATTGTCTGTCGGAGGATTATTTGGATCAACTCGTTTCGAACAACCAAACCGAAGGCACATATCTTTCCAATTCTCGTGAACATAGTTTTGGACTCCTGCGTCCTAAGCCATTTCTTGCATCCTCCATATTCCGTCGCTGCATATCTCCGGGTAACTCTCCATGAACTTCTCGCAGAGTTATACTGCTATCACATCTTCTGTTTCAGGAACGGTTGAGTAGCTTTTTGTCAAAACCTTCGTGTTATTTGCAAGAAGTTTGTGTGCTCTTGACAAAACTTTATCACCGATCCCGTAGATACGCTGCCAGGCTACTTTGCACACAGCCTCCGTTAAATACATATACTGAAACGATCCAGTTTTTGTTTGAAACGATTCAAGCTGCGAAGCTGCCCAAGAATAAAGCTCACTGAGAGACGATGACGCATTCTTCGCTCTCGTGTAAAGCACATCACGCGTGTCGATAAATGAATAACACTTCCACTTTTTGCAGCAGACAGACTTAACTTCCCTGTCCAAGTCGGCGAAGGTAATCCCCAACAGTTTTTGGAGCGCAGACGGTCTCTGAAGCTTCACTGCACCTTTCGTGCGACTTTTCATCGTGTAGGGGCGCGTTGGATTCTTACGTGGTCTGCTGTAAGGAATTGGTGATAATCTCATGATGTTATACAACAGCTCATTCGATTCCATAAGCTCGTCGAAGTTCAATCGAAGCTCGTTGGATAATTCCGCATCGTCCACGCAGACCAGAGGAGGAAGCAATCCAGGGTTGATAGATGCAGCATCACTGTTTGAATCCGTATCTGAACACTCTTCGTCGACGTTCTACGCAAACAAGATCGCTTGTGAACATTAACCAGCATGAACACAGACAGGTAGAGAAAAAAAATTACCATGGAGCCAGTAGTCTAGAGCTGCTGCAGCTACTAACATCATATCCTGTAGTGACAGTAGAACTGTCTGACTGTTTCCAGCTGTCGAGGTTAGCATCAACGTCAGGAACACCGGCCTGTAAAAAAGAATCTTCTCAGTAATAATTTTCATTTATTTATTTTTTACCTGTGCATCACTCAAACTTGATTTTTCTGTGATGACTGTAATGTCCGAGCTTTCCCTGGGCAGAAGCGTGCGGCGACTATCTGAAATTGAGGACACGCTGTCGAGAAGCTTCCTCTTTTTTTCCGGCGGAATAGATGATGACCTGGAGAGCGGTTGCTTTCCATCAGAACTAATACTGCTGACCGACGCTAAAAGTTCAACCTTTGCTTCATGAAGCAAGGAAATTGACTTAAGTGGAAGCGGATGTTCTTTCTCAGGAACGATGAAACATACATGACCAATGTCAGTCTCGAACAGGAAAACTGGGATTTTAGCTCCTTCCTTGGAGCCTCTTTCAACCAGACCGGATGTGCATCGCTTGGCAGCGTAGCTATCTCTAGGTCTGGATTAGGCGCATAGCTGAGCAAAATCTCTTGATCTTTCGATATTGCGGTGGTGACAGTCACAATAGGAGTACCCTTGCTGACCTGACATTATTTACAACAATATTTATAGAAAAAATGCAACACACGTAACAAAAACTTACATTGCATGGATGTATGTAACAACTAACATAATTTACCTTCACGTTCGGTCGGCAAGTGTCCTCGTCGAGCTTGTTCAACCCTTGCGATGAAGAGTTGATGAGATGCATTGCATTCCT
Source organism: Paulinella micropora (assembly GCA_019918135.1). NCBI lineage: Eukaryota > Cercozoa > Imbricatea > Euglyphida > Paulinellidae > Paulinella > Paulinella micropora. The sequence continues at coordinate 53,986 of WBZZ01000746.1, forward strand.
GCTCGATTCGTTAATGAATTTAATTGGATGCATCCCTGTTTGCAGGGAACTCCCAATTTTCATAGTGAAATGATTAGAAAATGCAGCATGATCTGCAGCACGCAAAGACTTTCCTCCTGGTTAGAGGAGCCCAAGCTGAAAAGAAGGAGGAAGGTATTTATCAGCAAAGACTCCGTAGCCACCACCACGGTGTGCCACATATATCGGCGCCTTGCTAGCCCTCAGCATGGCATACCTAAAGTTTGAAATACACATGAAAAAAATGGCAGCGCTTCCCGTTAGAGGGAATCACTCAAAAAAAAAGGACAGAGAAAGGCTCACTGATAGAAGGCCACACACACTAGCTAGTTATACTAAAGCTAGTATCTATACTCCCCTCTTTAAACTATGCTATATAATAATAATAATAATAGTAATAATAATAATAATAATAATAATAATAATAATAATAATAATAATAATAGTGCTTCTCTGTCAATGGCTGATGCATTTCTGCACATGCGCCTCCATCGTCTCACCCGTGAGGGGAGTACGAAGAATTGACGATAAGCTCTAATGACACCCCCGCAAGGGCAGTTCCAACACTTCCAGACGGGCCGGTATGTTCAATGAAAATACTGGTCCAGACGGATCGTTACGTTCAATGAAAATACTGGTGGCACCGACGGGAATCGAACTGGCGACAGGGCCCAGATGGTAGAACTTGACCACTGGGCTATCACGGTGTCCAGTAATAATAATAATAATAATAATAACAATAATAATAATAATAATAATAATAATAGTGTATCTCCTGCCAATTGCTGAGCCAAAAGGCCATGTGCATCCAGTCCTCCATTCCATAAGGAAAGTCTCCACACCAATCGGTGGAATAAAGGAAGTGACGGCATAGAACATTACTCTAGGAGCTTTATACCAATCAGCCCATGGAAAGGACCGATGGCCTATGCACTCCCTAATAATAATAATAATAATATTAATAGGCTTCCTCAGACTATAGCATCAGATCCAGATC
>WBZZ01000746.1:60000-77836 GCA_019918135.1 Paulinella micropora
CTTGCTGCGTTGCCGTGCCTTGCCCCATGCATTCACACCCTCCACCGTTGCATTTCTAACTGAGCAGCTTCGGCTGGGATTACTATACTTGTCTGTAAGACCCTATAGGTACCGCTAGGTTCGCGCCTTCTATACCCACGTGGGGGAAGGAGTTTCAGCGGCACGCCGTCCGATCTGGCTCCACTCGGGGACACCCGTACCTCATGATGTGTATTGTTAGGAGCAGCTGAAAGTCCATAAGGCATGAGAGTAGAGGCGTTGGCGATGCGATGGAGAGTGTGTGTAGTGCGTGAGGCAGGTTCTGGCGACGCTGGGGGTGCTGGCGGGCGCCGAAGGGCACGAAGCGACGCGGCAGCGTCCAGTGACACCGGCGGAAATGCGTGTAGTGTGTGTTGCAGATACCGCCGATGCTATTTGCATGGACGGGCGCTTTCCTCGGCGTAAAGAGGCGCGGCGGTGATGGCCAGCGACAGTGGCCGTCTACTACTCTCAATGGATTACAAATACGCGAAGCACGGAGCTACCACTGTGGCCCTTATGGGACAAGGTAGAATCGCCGAAGACCTGGACAATCCCCGTGGGAATGCCTCTTCGACGGGCTCTGGCCCGATGTCCCAGGATGGGAGGATGAGGGCTCGCGTATATGACGGAATTCCTGAACCACGTGGAGAGGCTATCTTAGCTGCGCCTCATCCTTCCTCCCCAAACCTGGCACACGGGTCGGTGCTTCAACATAAGGCGAGCGGCGCTATATGGCAGATGGCACCGCCGCCTCGACGGTACCGGCGGGTAGATCGGTACGACAAGGACGGGCGTAATCTGATTGTCTGGGGGCTATCAGAACGCGCCAATCTACAGGAGATCGCCTCCAAAATGAGCGGTCTTGGTCTGGTGGTCCCGGTAATGGAGTGGCAAGGCCAGCGAATGTCTCGTCACCTGGAGCTGGTCTACGAGGACGATGACAGCAGGCAGACGGCGTTGCAGCAACTCAAACATCTCAAATTCTTCGGCAGAGGGGTCAATGTGGCCCTTGGGCGCAGGTTCAGGGACAGGGAACGTGTCCGAAGGCTTATTCGCATCCATCTGCGTGGGGAAGCGGCGGTCCGGAAGGAGGAAGCTGCGACGGGATATCGCGTCTTGCCTCTGCATGAAGAATGTGTCGATGATGTGCAGGTGGTGTCTTTGGAATTGGCTGCCGATGCACCTAAGTGTGTGTCTGAGTGTGCTGATGTGCATGTGGTGCCCCTGCATTCGGCGGCCAGTGCAGTGGGGGACCAACCTGCGCAAGCACCTGCAGAGGGGGGCAGCACGAGGGCGGAAGCCAAGCGCGGCCGTCGGGTCCGGAAACGAGCCAAGAAGCACCGCTCCAAGCAGTTCGATACCGGCTTCAAGCTACTCGTCGCGAGTCACAACTGGCAGGGTAAAACGGGATACGACAACGTAGGCACGGCGGAATGGGCATCATTCTACAAGCACGAGGGCTGGCTAGTCATCGGGGCTCAGGAGCACCGCATGGGCAAGAAGCAACTTTCCAAATGCAGCCTGGATGGATTCCGGATTTTTGGAAAACCTGCGGAGGTCAGCGAGAAAAATCGCTGCAAGGGTGGGGTTCTATTCGCGGTGGCTAACTTCCTTGGTCCGTATTGCAACCTGGTGTCAGCCCCCGTCGACCACCGGCAGCAAGTGTGGCTGCGTATCGCCTCGGGTGTTACCGGCGCTCAGGATATCTATGTGGGCAACGGCTACTTTCCCCAGGAAACGCAGGAAGAAGAGTCGTCAGAGGCGTATGCGGCCTGGCAGGCAGCTATAGCTTTTTTTGGAGCCAAAGGTCTTGTGGTCACGGTGGCGGATGCCAACGCGAAGCTCGGGCCGGCATGCAGCCGAAAAGAGGAGGGCATCGTCGGTCAGCACGGGGAGGTCGATGATAAGGGAGCACCGGTACGTTCGGAGAACGGCAAGAGACTCGCGGTTGTCCTCGTCGCTACGGGCCTGCGAAATCTGAGCGGCTTCTCGTGCCCAGTGGAAGGGTCCTACTGGTGGTCCCGGCGTGAGCAGCGCGGCATGGGCACAGGCAAGCACCTCCTCGATTACATCTGCGCGTCGCCTGGCTTGGCATCTGGAGCAAAGTTCGGAGTATGCGAAGATGATCTTGATACGGACCACAAGGCAGTATGGGCCGAACTGACGTGGAGCGGCCAGCGCCGGCCAAAGCGGGCTGCGAAACCTTACAGGTCCTTTCGTGTTGATAAGCGCATTGGTACTGGTGTCTCGGGTAATGATCACGCTGCGAAGCAAGCGCTGGATTATCTACGCGACAAGTTCGATGACGTATTCCAGCATTGCCTACAGAAGCTTGGAGTGCATCAGCTGCCTGAGCTTGACCTATCGGGTGGTGCCGACAGCCAACGGGTGGTAGATGACGTCACCGAGCGAGTGGCGCAGTCCTTCCGAATGGCGGCGCACCGGGTCCTTGGCTCCAGATGTATACGACCCCGTTTCACCAACAATTGGTTCGACGGGGAGCTAAAGGAGCTCATTCAACAGCGCCGGGAGGCCTACGCAGCATACAGGAGGGATGAATCGAATGCGGAAGCCCGTCTGAATTGGCTACGGCTCCGCAAGCAAATTCGGAAGGCAACTCGGGCCAAGAAGTCCGCCTCCTTCAAGCAAGTGCAGGAAGAAGCGGTCAAATGTCAACGCGAGCAATCCTCAAAGCGCTTTTGGCTACTCGCGAAGCGGCTTGGCGGGGCACGCAGAACGAAGGTCTCCGCGCCGGTGCAAAGGGAGGATGGCTCACTGGCGTGTACGCTGCCGGAAAAGGTCGCTCGGTGGGAGGAATTTCGGAAAAATTCGGTGAAGCCACGGGAAAATCCGGCAAGTGCGGCTGTTGTGGTGGAGTGCTGTGCAGAAGCAGGCTCGCTGGAGTGGGAGGAAGCCGAAGCTAAGCGGCAGTTCCACTGGAACGATCGCTTCAGAGATGAGGTGGCCCGGGCTATGAAGGAGCACGAAGTAGGTGAAGACACTTGCGAAGAGCTGGACAAGCCGTTCACGCAAGAGGAGGTCCTTGCAAGGCAACGTGCCCTGAATAACCACAAAGCTTGTGGCGAGGACAAAGTGAAGAACGAGATGCTCAAGTATGGCGGCGCCTACATCAATGGCTACTTAACGCAGTACTTCAACTGGATTCGAGAAGCCGAGAGGACTCCAAAAGCTTGGGGCAAGGGAATCATCGTCAATATCCCCAAGGGTGGGGATCCTACGGATCCTGACAACTGGAGGGATATCTCGATTATTAGTTGCCTTGGTAAGCTGTATCTGTCCTTATTAGCTACTCGTCTAACGCTCTTCGTGGATGGCCCGGATAAGCTACGTCCAGAGCAGGGAGGCTTCCGCCCGGGGCGTCGCACTACGGATCAGGTCTTTACCCTTTGGCAGAGGTTGAAGGGGCGTCAGCAGCAGAAGCGGGAGTCGTATGTCCTGTTCGTCGATCTACGCAAGGCTTTCCCCTCTGTTTGGAGAGATGGCCTATTTGAGAGGCTCTGGAGCTGGGTGTAAGGGGCAAGTTCTGGCGCACGCTACGCAGGTGCTACGAGCAGACTTCGTCGCAAGTGCTAGTTGATGGAGCACTCACCCCCGAAGTACTGGAGGGTGTAGGCGTCCAACAGGGGTCCCCTCTCTCTCCCACACTCTTCAACGTCTTTATGGATGAGCTGTGTGATCGGCTGGCGAGTGCCCTCAAGATCACGGATGTGAAGCGGCTGAACGACATCAAGGCACTTCTATACGCGGACGACGTGGCCCTCATCGCTCACAGTCGTACCGAGCTCCAGAAGATGGTCAATGTTGTGGCCAAGTTCGCGGAAGATTACCGGCTGGAAGTCAACTTGAAGCCCGGCAAGACGGAAATCATGCCCATTTACACGTCGAGCAAGGCGAAACGACCAAGTATCAGGGAGCGAGGTGAGCCCGTGGTGTTGTTTCGCGGCCAGAAGCTTTGTGTCACCAGTCAGTGCAAGTACCTGGGAGTGGTTATCACCGACGACCTGAAGTGGAAGGAGCAGGCCCTGCGGGCTACGCGTGTCACTGAAGTCGCCACCGCAGGTTGGTGCTCTTTGTGGTGTGCAGGTGAGATACAAGCTAGGTATCGTCTCATGTGCTAGAATCAACTTGTGGGGGCCAAGCTGAAGTACGCCTTCGATGTCTGGCGTGCCCCCGTATCGCAGCTCACCAAGCTGGAGGCAGCAATGCTGCGCCCCATGAGGATGATTCTCGGCATCAGCCCTAAGACAAGCAAGTGGATTACACTCTTTCTGGCGCGCTCTTTGAGTGCGGAGCGTTTGCGGCGGGCGGCGCAACTGAAGTTCTATGGACGGCTGCGTGTTCTACCGGAGAAGCGATTTCCTGTCATCGCATCTCAAGTCAAATCCGACTGGACTGCGGAGGCCGAAGGCGCTATCAGGGACTCAATGGATCTACAACAAGGGCTTCAGGAGCTCCTAAATAGCTCAGAGAAGGACCTCGAGGGTTGGTGTTCGACTGTGGACAAGTGGGCCCTTCAGCAGGACGTCAAGATGGTGCAGCAACTGATGTGGGACAAGCGAGAGGCAGGCAGCGATCTTACTGATGGCCTGCGAGTCATCTTAAGACAAGTCTTTGGAACTAAGGAGTTCCCAAGATGGGTAGGCCTTGATGATGCGCATTATAATCTGCTTCGGAGAAGGTTGCTCAGCTGCAACAACCGCCTTCGGTTGTACCGCAGCAAGTTGGTCAGTGGCATGTCCCCTCGCTGCTTCTGTTGTCATGATGATGTCAATGAGTCCCTTGCGCACTTCTTATGGGATTGCCCCATGCATGAGGGGAGACGTAAGCAGCTGTTGCTGAGTATGCAGAGGCTCGGTGGCATGGCTGTGGGGGGTGCTGAGGGGGATGGAGGGAGTGAGGAGGGTGGTGAGGTCGTAGGCGGTGAGGTTGTGGTGGAGAATGTGTTGCTGGGGCGGGAGCGGGAGGGCTCTGTGCGGCAGGGTTGGGATGATATGTCGCCTGTGGATCAATCACGATTGTTTTGTAAGCTTTTTCAGGGGAAGTCGCGCTTCCGCAGTAACTAGGCTTGCTGCGTTGTTAGGGGTTACAGCGTTGCGTCCCCCTCCAAAGTTGGATGTGTTGTTTGGATCATATGTGTCTGAGTGTTGGTCTGCTACTACTAGGGAGGGTAAAAGGGAGGAGCTTGGGGTGGAGGATGGGGGCGAGGAGGTGATTGACCTCACTGAGGTTCCATCAGCTTCTGTCCGACCCTCTCCCCCAAGTGACGTTGATGTTGCGCGGCGCGGCCGTCCGCGCAGTGTGGACGTCCTGGCTAGAGAGAGGGGTTCGGGAGCGCAGCGTAGTGTCTCCGAGTTCTTCTCTTCAGCTAACACCCTCGCATCTAGCTCTTCATGCACTTCACAGCCCCCATCTGCCCCTGCTGTTGCGGTTGCTGCTATGTCTGTTTGGTGTTCTGACAATGCGTTGGGATCGGCTGACCCCGGTGACCCAATGGAGGCACATGTCCAGGATCTGGATCTGATGCTATAGTCTGAGGAAGCCTATTATTATTATTATTATTATTATTATTATTATTTAGGGAGTACATAGGCCATCGGTCCTTTCCATGGGCTGATTGGTATAAAGCTCCTAGAGTAATGTTCTATGCCGTCACTTCCTTTATTCCACCGATTGGTGTGGAGACTTTCCTTATGGAATGGAGGACTGGATGCACATGGCCTTTTGGCTCAGCAATTGGCAGGAGATACACTATTATTATTATTATTATTATTATTATTATTATGGACACCGTGATAGCCCAGTGGTCAAGTTCTACCATCTGGGCCCTGTCGCCAGTTCGATTCCCGTCGGTGCCACCAGTATTTTCATTGAACATACCGGTCTATTTCTGGACCAGTATTTTCATTGAACATACCGGCCCGTCTGGAAGTGTTGGAACTGCCCTTGCGGGGGTGTCATTAGAGCTTATCGTCAATTCTTCGTACTCCCCTCACGGGTGAGACGATGGAGGCGCATGTGCAGAAATGCATCAGCCATTGACAGAGAAGCACTATTATTATTATTATTATTATTATTTAGGGAGTACATAGGCCATCGGTCCCTTTCCATGGGCTGATTGGTATAAAGCTCCTAGAGTAATGTTCTATGCAGTCACTTCCTTTATTCCACCGATTGGTGTGGAGACTTTCCTTATGGAATGGAGGACTGGATGCACATGGCCTTTTGGCTCAGCAATTGGCAGACGATACATATTATTATTATTATTATTATTATTATTATTATTATTATTATTATTCGATAGCATAGTTTAGAGAGGGGAGTATAGATACTTAGCTTTAGTATAGTTAGCTAGTGTGTGGCCTTCTATCAGTGAGCCTTTCCCTGTTTTTTTTTTCGAGTATATTTCTTCTAACGGGAAGCGCTGCCATTTTTTTAAAATTTAAACTCTCTTTTTATTATTATTATTATTATTCCTCTTTTGCTGCTGCTTTAATTAGCTTGCTCTTTAAGTTCACATCCGAGGACAACAAACATCGGGAGGGGGCGCTCGCGCTCGACGTTGCACTTACAAAGTACAACAATTTCGAACTGAAGGCGTCCACGCAAGTGGAGACATGTGAGGGTGAAACTTCACCTTGTGCTCCCGGGTCTTTTTCCCTATAAGTATGAAAGATTTTAATAAACTGATTGTTTATTTTTTATTTGCAGGCTCTTCATTGTCTTTCCCATTGGTTGGCGCAAGAAGACTCCTGCGCAAGTCAATCGAGGTACTGTATGTTTTTCAAAATTCACAAGCTGCACATATTTTTTATACTTGGATGTTGCAGGATCGAAGCGCATCATTTTTGCTGCGCGCGAGGTCGACACTGACGGCGATGGCAAGGCTGACGAAATCCAATATCAGCTCATGGGTTTTTTTGGTTTTAACCTTAAACACTCTTGCATGCTTGATCCGTCGCCGATGGACTTCGAGAAGCAGGTGAAGCCCGCGTGGCTCCTCTACGTCGGTAACCCCACGAACCCGCCTATGATTTGCAACTGGCGGAAGCGGGAGCTTTTACTTCTGTACGAAGCAAACAAGGTCATTTCTTCTTCTTCTTCTTCTTCTTCTTCTTCTTCCTCTTCTTCTTCCATTTTTCTTTTTCTTCTTCAAATACATGTTATTATTCTTCTTCTCCACCAGCTCCATCTTTTTTTTTTTTTTTTTTTTTTGTTTTTGTTTTTGTTTTTTTTGGCATCTTCCTTTTCTTTATTTTGCATATTTACTGCATGCTCGCCTGAAACGTAGAAGAATCAAAAAAAGGGCCCGACTGAGCCTCGCTCTTCGGGCAGGCCAAAAAAACTGAGATTCGGTAGCAACATTGTATGTAATATGAAAAATGAAGGATGTATGTAATATTGTTTGGTTCTTTGTGCAGAATCCATCGACGTCGACGATGTTCCAGACGTTCCAGACGTCCCTGAAGAAGAAGAGACCCCTGAGCCTCCTATGCCTAAGGGGTCCAGCAAGAAAAAGCCAGGTACTAGCAAATTTCATCTTTTTTGTGCTTTTTTTCAGTGCTTCTAATTTCTGACGTGACTAGGCAAGCCGAAGTCCAAAAAGCCGCGGTCGACGCTGATGGACATGTCGTTGGAGGTATAATCTTCCTACTCCTTCTTCTTCTTCTTCTTTTTTTGTGAGGGGGGGGCCCCCCCGGGGGGGGGCAAAAGGTCTCTTTGGGCGCCGCAGCATATAGTTTAGAGAGGGAGTATAGCTACTAGCTTTAGTATGGCTAGTGTGTGTGGCATTCTATCAGTGAGCCTTTCCCTGTCTTTTTTCCGAGTATAATCTCTCTAACGGAAGCGCTGACATTTTTTTTCAAACTTTATTATTATTATTATTATTATTATTTATTTTATTATATTTATTATTATTATTATTATTATTATTATTATTAGGGAGTACATAGGCCATCGGTCCTTTCCATGGGCTGATTGGTATAAAGCTCCTAGAGTAATGTTCTATGCCGTCACTTCCTTTATTCCACCGATTGGTGTGGAGACTTTCCTTATGGAATGGAGGACTGGATGCACATGGCCTTTTGGCTCAGCAATTGGCAGGAGATACACTATTATTATTATTATTATTATTATTATTATTTAGGGAGTACATAGGCCATCGGTCGCTTTCCATGGGCTGATTGGTATAAAGCTCCTAGAGTAATGTTCTATGCCGTCACTTCCTTTATTCCACCGATTGGTGTGGAGACTTTCCTTATGGAATGGAGGACTGGATGCACATGGCCTTTTGGCTCAGCAATTGGCAGGAGATACACTATTATTATTATTATTATTATTATTATTATTATTATTATTATTATTATTATTATTATTATTTGGACACCGTGATAGCCCAGTGGTCAAGTTCTACCATCTGGGCCCTGTCGCCAGTTCGATTCCCGTCGGTGCCACCAGTATTTTCATTGAACATACCGGTCTATTTCTGGACCAGTATTTTCATTGAACATACCGGCCCGTCTGGAAGTGTTGGAACTGCCCTTGCGGGGGTGTCATTAGAGCTTATCGTCAATTCTTCGTACTCCCCTCACGGGTGAGACGATGGAGGCGCATGTGCAGAAATGCATCAGCCATTGACAGAGAAGCACTATTATTATTATTCTTTGTTGTTGTTGTTGTCGTTGCTGTTGGTTTGTTCTGCCACTGCCTTGTTCGCAAGAAACGAACGACTTCTTTCAAAACAACGGCGACCGGTATTGTATTCAGGGTAGTTCGTCCGCCGGCGTGTCGAAAGAAGTCGTTCAGGATCTTGTGAACAAGGCAATGTCAGAACAAGCCGCATCCATTAAGGAAATGCTAGCAGAAGAAAGAAAGTTGAGAGAGGAGGAAAGGAAGAAAAAAGAAGCGCAAGATCGGAAGGAAAAAGAGGCGCAAGAGAAGCGACAACGGGAAGAGGAGAGAAGAAAGAGGAAGAATTCGAAGAAGGAGAAGGAGGAGGAGGAGGAGGAGGAGGAAAGCTCAGAAGAAGAGAACGAGAGAGTGAAGAAGAAGATGAAGAAGAATAACAAGAACAAGAAAAACTATGATGATAATGATAACAACAACAACAACATCAGCAACAACAACAGCAACAACAACAACAACAACAAAAATAGTAAGAGCGAGAGAGAAAGCTTGCTGGAGGATCTCATCGCGCGGATGGCAGCTGGCGCTCTGTCTGCTGGTAACTCACCTTCCACCCCCCAACGCGGCACCGGTCTCACCGCTCCCTGCTCACCTAACGCATGGGAGTTCGTTTTAGCATCGCTTGCGCTGACTCGGCGCTAACTTCAAATGCACGCACCAGGTAGTTTGCATAGCTTTCACTTTTCTCCTTCATCTGAAAGATGTTTGAATTTGTTTTGTGTTTTTTTTCTTTGTAGTAGTGTAGTATTAATCGTAATTTTTTGCACTGGCAGGTTTGTTATGGTCGAAAGCGAGATTAAGAACGTTTGTCGCGTGCAAGAGTTAAACAAACTTCTAATTTAGTTAGTATGATATTACGGAGTTAGATTTATTATTTTTTTTAGTAATTAAAGAAATTTTGTTGTAGAATCTATGTATTTTGCGTGGCGACATCGCACTTCTCTTCCTCCCCCGTTCCCCCCTCCCCCCCCCCCGGGGGGGAATTTATTGTAGGTAAAGGCAATGTTTATTATCATAATAAAGTAAAATGCTTAATGTAAACAAAGATAAACAAAATTAAAAGCAAATTCTGTATGTTCGGCATTGTTATCATCATAGATTCATAGTAGCCGGGACTATGAAAAAGGAGAAAGATTACCGTGTCGGACCGGTTCCTGCCCACCTCTAAAGATGAAGTTTAAGTGTATTACAATTAATAAAAACATGTTTTAATATTATTTTTATATGTTCTGCAATCAGTGAATTGATTTCCTTTCATTTCCACACGTTTTCAAAAAAGTCCATATACTTCATGGAAAATTTCGGAAAAAGGGATACCCCCAAGATTGTCGAATGTTTAGTTCTATCACGCAATACCAACTCGCAATCTACGTTCAGCCACGATCGTACTTTGCAACCAAGTCTGCAAACAAGTAGAAATCTACGTAAATAAACGAAGTGACCTCTCAGCTATTTACTAGTATTTCACCTACTCTCTAGAGTTAGTGCTTTTTGCAGCCATAGAGACTTTTAATAAGCGTTCGTTGTGTAATTATCCCTTGGGGTTGTATCCAAACTCACAATTCGAATTTCCCTTTCAACCGGAAACTGCACACACTAGTTTTGTGTGCCCTGTCGACCAGGTCGATTTGAAAGCACCTTTTACAAGGATGGTACTACTCAACGAACGTGGGAGATCAGAGGTCATCAAAAGCACATATGTGAGACAGATCGTTCACCTGTCTTTGCATTTTTGTGTCGTCTCTCTGCCCTCCTACACTCTATGCAGTCAACCAACACAGTATGTGTCTGGTTTTGTTTGTGTTAGGGTCACCCCCTTATCACCCAGCAAGATCATCCTCTTTGCTGCTCATCGTGCTCTACAAGTGTACCAACACTACCTGGCCTACCCCTGGTGACGTGGAATGTTCGCCAACTCGCGCCACGACGATCCCCTGTCGCGTCTTCGGGATCACAAGAGGAAATGTCTGGACCCTTTTACCATCCTGGGAGTGTACCATGGTCTTCTGCCCTCCGAGAAGAAATTCCTGAAGGAAGTCAACTCCTCTTACTACGGACCTCTCGTGGACTCAATCAACGCAGTTCCGAGAAGATTTATTTACTAATTACTCTCGTGAATATCGTAATATTTTACTTGAAGCAGTAAAAGATAAGCAAACTAATTTGCTTCATCTACCATTGGTACCGACACCCTCCTTAAAGTTGATGTGTAATGCAAATATAACAGCCCACGACATCTACCAGTGTGTGTCATGTTCTCACCGCACACTCCCCCCACCTCAGCAAAAGCTTGAGACTGAATGCACACAGAGTGGGAAGCAAAAGGAACAATTCACTGACACCACACAGACACGCCAGCAAACGTACACGACAAGTGAGGCCAACATAGCTCCATGAGCGCTCAACACATGAAAATGTGCCGTAAAACACGATGAAATTTGTGTATGTTTTCAGCCGTGATAGACTGTTCTGCCTATGTCTATCTCAACCTGTGCTCCCATTTAACATCTCACCTTGCTATAGAGTGGGCTCTGAGCTATTCAATGTGCCTCTGGCCTCTTGAATTAAATCTGAATGCCCCTTGGCTCTTTACACATAAAACAATAACACACCACATAACTATAATGTGTGTTATGTTGGACCTCAAAGGTCTCTTGTCGTCCCTTGACTCTTGCATCAACACTAAACTGAACAAAGGAATAATTAGTTGCAAGCAAAAAGAGCAACACAACCAGCATGCAAACAGAACCAAAAGAAACATGTCTATAAAGTTGTCCAACGGTGCATGCAATGAAATAAATGTGTAAGTGGGTTAAAGATGAATGTACGTGAAGAGTAAAAAAAAAAAGCTGCAAGCAACGCCAGCCGGCCCTTCCACGACCCGAAGCTGTCCAATCATGTGTCCAAACAGCCCCAGGCCCTCCCACCACACCAAGTCAGCGGGCTTGCAAATAGCTTCACTTTGCAGGAAAAGGTCTCAAATGTCTGATACAAGCCTTCCTGTCCCACCGGGGTTCCAACACGCAAAGCAGCAAACAGGCTGCCTGCCCCAACCCAAAACAAAAGAACAACGTCCAGCGTTCGGGTTCGCCATATCTGGCTGTACAGCCTCAGGTGCCTCCCCTTTCCATAGTCCTCTACACTTATGCTCTCGTCAGAGCAACAAACGTGGGGGTAACTAAAGTTAATCCCTCCAACACCCCGTTATAACTCATGGTTACAACACCTGATCAGGAAAAATAAAACAACATTACATGTGGCAGCCACCCGGCTGATAAACATAATTCCCACACACCCTACTTCGCGATATTGTAGGCTTGGCCCCCGTTTTAGGGCACTTTCCGGGTCGGTGTCTGACACACAAACTAAAAGGGGTAGCGAGCCCCTACCCAGCAATAGACCTTCAGCCCCTGAGACGGTGCGGCAAACAGTACAGGCATCTCCAAAGGTCTATGCCCCCTAGTCTAACTGCATACTAACGAGTACAGAAAAGCACTAGAAGGTCTTCAACTAATTGCTACAGCATAGTGCAGGCACTTGTCCTGTTCGTGTCTTGTCCTGTTCCTGTTCTTCCAACCAAGTCTCATATATACCGACATACATACCCGACCAATCTGCCACGTTTAGAGTATAAAACGTGAAGGCTCCTAGATACGCATGAACGAACACCACGAGTGACAGAAACGACGGGAGGACAAAGACGAGGCAAAAGCAGCTCCAACCGCAGACTCCAAGTCCAGCCAAAAGCCACACCTTCGGATTTCTACTCCAGCTGCAGCTCTGCAAAACAAAGCAGAACACACACTCCGCAGCAAACTGAACTGATCTTGCTGTCAACTTGCCTTCTGCTGTGCCTCTTTGGCAGAGACACAGACCGATGCGCAGCGGCCCTTCTGGCAGACGCCAGCTCGTACTTTCGAAGCCACGTCACACTGCAGACTCCTCATTTCCCTACCCCCTCCTTGCGTTAGGCTCCTCGCAGGGAATGCACTAACAAGGCTCATAACCCGATGGAGAATTTGAAGGTTCGGGTAGGAAAATTAGCCTGTTAACCGGAGGCTTCGGGATCCTAGTTGTCTACCACCATTTTACTGTCACACTGAGATTCAAAAGAACTAAAAAGGAAATTAACCCCACCAAATTGGTAATACATGAACATAAAGGCCATTCGCCACCAGTACCAGAACATATGGTAATACAGGAACTTGATAATTACGTAGGAGAGTGAAGCTACCGTGACTATACGGTTATGCTGTAGTGGACTAGGAGTAAGTCTAATTAATTTGTCCAAGGCAATTTGTCATAAGGACGGACAGTACAATTTCCACTTAATTATTCAGTGATACAGCGGACACTATACTTTGCCACTCTAGTGGCAGTATAAAACTTAATCAGTCGTTGTAGAAATTTCTAGATAAGTAGTCAGTACATATGTAGGTTCTAGTGGGCGGTAGAATCATTAATATTTCGCAGCGAGTAATTTCATTCAATATTCAAGATTTTTGAGGTGCTGTCTGCGCAGAATTCAATGCTTTTAATGGAAATGGACTTTCTTGTATTAGGCTTTCAGTTTATATAAGGTATTAATGAGATCTATGGTATTTTCTGAATGTGAACAAACTAATTTCTGACATATGTTTTCCTAGTTTTTGTTTTATACCGTACTTCTCTGCAAAAACCCTCTGGCAGAATTGCTCAACATAACATTTGAATTCATTTGTGCACTTGTGCGTAAAAATGAGTGCAGAGTGCATCATGCAAACAGCATTTGTCAATTAAAAACTGCATACTTGCTATGTCGTGAAATGTGAAAATTGAAGTGGATAATAAGGATTTCAAGTACAGGAAAGACCAAGTTTTCTGATGAAAACATTTGTGTCATGCTTGCTTTTGCTTGAAACAACATGGTTTGAACGCACACTCGCTGTGAACACATGGACCTCCGACATGAAACTGGTGTAGCCGGCCCGTGAATTTCTGTGGCAATATTTGACAAGATCATGTCAATTCCCGGAGAGGCAACCAGAAAAATGGACACAAAAAATATTTGAACAAACAGGCCTATCGACATACGTAACCTTTGAAGTGAAGGCCGCACTAATTTTTTTGACGGTTTTTGCGGGGTCGAGATTGGTAAAAGTGTAATGCCCCCAACGATAGCTCGTAAAAAGTCGGTAATACAACCAAACACAGTCCTCAAAAGATGAGAATGATGTCTCGTTATATTAGCTCAGTGAAGCCAAAAAGGAAAACTGCAACAGACCAGGAATAAAATGGCATCAGGTCCAATCCGGACAAATAATACTGAAAAACAAGCTGGTGCACCTGTCACCAGGAAAAGATACTTTTTACCGGCTATCCGGGGCATCACCTACAAAAGTCATGTCTAGAGAGGGTCACACGGTTTTGTGTCACGTTTTTTTTCTGTGTGTTTCTCATGCATACTTTCACGTCCCGTGGTCTTGTACAGTCTTTCAAAACGATGTGTCCATGCTGTCTACAAAATGGCGTGTTGTTAACTTATCTGCAGTATGTGTTATTCTTTCTTGAGACAGGATAAACTGAATGCAAAATGTCTTGCAGAATTTTTTGCATAAATTTCAACGTTATTAGAACTTTGTCCTAACATCATAAATCATTACTATATGAATAGTAGATGATAAATACACAATTTTGTTTGAAAAAAATTCAAGTCCTCAAACAGGCCCGGGAAACTTTTAACGGTTGGATTTTGTGACTGTGAGCAAAAATCATCCTCGCTCTAAGTCGAAGTGTAGGAAAATGATTTTTACGTGGTTTTTTCACACAAAATTATCAGTTTATTGGAGTAGACGATAAATGTATAATTTCTTTTGAAAATTTTTTGAAAATTCAAGTAGGGGAAACTGTTAACGGTTGGATTTGCGACACTCAGTCTGACTCGATGAGCAAAAATCATCCACGCTCTAAGTCGAAGTGTAGGAAAATGATTTTTACGTGTGTAGGCATCACCCCCCGGATAGTTGGTAAAAAGTACAGTTTTTCGGGTGTCAGGTGCACCTAGTTTTTTTTCCCAGTATTTCAATATCGTTTGGCCGGATTTGACCTAATGCCATTTTAACAGTGGTCTGTGGCCGCTTTCTTTTTCGGCTTCACTGAGCTAATATAACGAGACATCATTCTCCTTTGGGGGATTTGTGTCTGGTTGTATTACCGACTTTTTATCGAGCTATCTTCAGGGAATGTAACATTGGAGTCACCAACACAAGGCTGATTTCTTTTCTGGCTTGTTTTTGGAACAGCAGAAAGAAAAATTGGACAGACCTATCTCTTCTGAGTAGGTGTTCCAAAAAACAAATACTCCAGCACATCCCCACACAGCTCCTTTTGCAAAACCAGACGTCTAGGCGTTTGTGAGTAGGTGTCTCAGTACCCTCTACACAGCCTGTATCTGTGTCCTCATAAGGAGGCCAGACACCAGACCTCATAGCTGTTCTTGTGTTCTCTCTTGAGACAGAGACAGAGTAGGTCAACAGACGTACAAACAAACACTCACAGTTACAAACAAACTTGAAGGACACGAGCGTAGTACTCTACCTTTCAAGTCTGTGCACTTTGTTGCCTCTCAAAACACATACATCAGAGTATTTTTGCAAATCTCTGACTGTTTTTCGACAATAGGTCTGAACAAGTGTCAGACGACAGGTCGACTTCTCAAGGAGTGCTTCTCGAGCCTCTTTGACATTATCTGTACGTAGGTCCTCGTACCTCATAACAGATACAACAACAAAAAGAGAAAAAGAAAAGAGGAGTGGAGAAGGAGATCAAGTTTTCAGAGAAAGTCGTATAGACTACTTCTTTCTCACAAACAAAAACACATAAGACATAGAGTGAGACTCTCTCTCTCTACACTGTCTTTTCATCTTTCCTCTCTATTCGTTCCTCAGAGACGAACAGAGTAATTACGGAGTAGAAACAGATCTATCTCCTTTGTATTCCTTCAGAGACCATGTCTTCTAGGTCTGAAGAAGCATTATATTGGAATGAAGAAGGAGGAGAGAATGAGAGAACCCCAATAGACCAGGAGGATAACGTTGGCCCTCTTGGGGACGGGGGAGATCTGGCAGTGCCTTTCTATGAAACAGGAGGACCAGAGGACCGACTGCTCGCCCCTGGGCGGATGGGAGAGTCGGAAGTCGAGAAGGAGGAGCGAGGAGGAAGCGAGGTTTGTGGCCGAATATGGCAATCTAAGTGAGAAGGAGTTTGAGGATAAAATAGGGAAGGATGAGGCCTATAAATTGCTATTCATTCCCCCAGAAATACGATGGGGAGATCCCTTGAGAAAGGAGGATATCTGTTACCCCCTCCCAAAACAAGCCCTGTCTCTTGCAAAATTCCTCAGAGACGACAGTGCACAGTTACAGGTGCAACATGTCTCATTTGGGGACAATATGTCTTTACTGGAGCTTCTCGACCTCACATGGAAAGTGTTCGAGTGTGCTATACTCTATGAGTACCAGTCTAACAAGACTGTCCTGCCATGGAATTCAAGAGCACTGGCTAGGTTGCTCGATCCTGGTCAGGATATCGAATCAATCAAAAGAGGGGAAGGGGAGTTTAAGTCCAGGAACGTCCGAGGACAGATTAATGTCATGGATATACCCCTGAGACTTATGGAGATCAAGTTGGTGGACTTGAATAAACTCCAACAAACCCCGATTTATGGCAGGGACCTTCACCCGGCCCTGAAAGAAATAGAAGGCGAAGCTGGAGGGGTGACGAAGATTAAGAAGTTGCATGCGGCCTTGCAGAAGGACGACGCATGGAAGAGGTGGGCTTTCACCAAGGATCATACGATCTTGGAGGGAACGGCCGCACCCGCCCTCACCAATAAAGCGGGAGAGAAGGAGTTGTCGGAGAAGGCTCTGTCCTTCGGAAGGCTGCCGAGCTCATGTCTTTTTTTCATCATGCTCAAGACCTGCATATCAGGGAAAGAGCAGAGGAGAAAGAAAAGAAGGAGTTGGAGGCAAAGATTGCATTGGCTAAGGCGACGGCTACGAGACAGGCACCTTCCTCTGGGCCTTTTATGTCTCCCCCTGGGTACGTCCCGTCAGCCCATACAGCCCCTCCTGCCCCTACGACTAGCTCAGCGCCTACCACTGTCATTGTCAACAATAATGACAAGAAGGACAGACAGGCTATCATTAACGCCTTCCAAAAATATACCAAGTCCGATGCCACTGCTCTGACGCTGTTCGCAGAGACAGCGAGTCAGAAGGACACGGATGCGAACCTTCGAGACAACCTCCGAAGAATTGATGCTTGTATGAAGCAGCATCCAACGGACGAAACACAGGAGTATGAGGCGTTGTCCACCTTGTTGGACCCATCAATCCTCACACAAGGATTTGATGTTGTGTAATACAAGGCGTTGCGAGCGGTAGAGGTGTCGGCTAGGAGAGCAGCCTCAGACCTGCAGTGCACGGTGCCAGTTGCCGTCCTCTTGCAATACTTTAAAACTCATGGGTATCAGCATCTGTGTACTGGTACTTTGATTGGGTTTGAGATTTTTCAAGATGTGAACGAAGGGCTGGGCATTAGCGCGAGGTTGGCAGTGATCCTCACTGAGGTCAGCGCCAAGTACGGGCTCTTTTATAGCCGGAAGTCTATCATTTTGTACTTTCTGAGTGCTTTGTGTGCACGACACCCGAGCAAGCTCGCAAGGATCATACAGTCCTGTCCGACCTTCGCGGCGGTGAAGACGGCGGATTTTTTAGAAACGAATATATACGAGAGGGCCGTAGCGGCTGTTCAGCCGAGCGACCTGTATAGGGAGGTGCTCTAAGCGTGTTCCGACTTGGACACGGCCACCGAGTCATTCTCCAGTGCCGCGACACAAGGGGTTGGAGGTGCTCAAGCAGCACATACAACTCGGTCGGCGGGTCAAAAGAGGGGGAGAGACGAGCCGACGCCGTGCTACCGCTATTTTTCATATATGGCGTGTAAGAATGAGGCGAAGCATGGAGTAGGCACCTGTCCACACAGTCATGACTCTGACGATGACAGGATGCGAAATATTTTCCTGAGAGAACTCAAAGGCTCAAAAAAGGAGCAGGCCTTATACAGAGTTTAC
>WBZZ01000747.1:0-2500 GCA_019918135.1 Paulinella micropora
GTGTGTATGTGTATGTGTGTGTGTGTGTGTTTGTATGTTGTATGTGTATGTCTGTCTGTATGCATGCAAGTATGTATGCATGTAAGTATGTATGTATAGATAGATAGATAGATATAATGCACGTATGTATGTATGTATGTATGTAACATATGTATGTACGCATGCATACATGCAGCATGTATGCATATATGTATGTATGTATGTATGTATGTATGTATGCATGCATGCATGCATGCATGTATGTATGTATGTATGTATGTATAGTACATGTCATAACATAACATAACATAACATAACACATAACATAATGTATGAAACATAACCTAGCATAATACATACATACATACATACATACATACATACACATACACACACACACACACACCCTCACATTTCCAGCATATGGCGGTGGTCTGTCCTGCGGGTTGGACCGTACGGACCGAGTTCCGGACGCTGGCCATCTGCGCCGCGCCGGCCTGGTTCGCGCCGCTGTTCGACGCCCTGGGCGTGGCGTACTGCCTGCTCAACATCATGGCCATCTTGCTGCTGCACCGCAAGGGCTTTCTGCGTCGCAAGCTCTTCTTTGCCATCGGCACGCTCTGCCTGACACAGGCCGCATACAGGTAAACTTATTCGTGGCGTGATGTCCGCATTTCGCTCTCACCTTTCCCTACTCTTGGTATGATGTCCGCATTTTGTTCTCACCTGTCTACGCTCATGTGTCGTGGCATGATGTCGGAATGTTTGCTCTTCCCTGTCCGCTTGCTGTGGGCCTCGACGTTGGCGTGGCGTGCGTTATGGTGTGCGTGGTGTGTGCAGTGTGGAGTGTGGTGTGTGGTGTGTGGTGTAGGGTGTGTGGTGCGTGGTGCGTGGTGTATATGCTTGTGCGTGCTACGTGTTGTGTCTGTTGTGTGTGTCAGCTCGATTCGTCTGGGCACGGGCTGGTTTATCTACGACGGCAAGCTTCTTGCTCAACCTGCTGCTCGTCGTCTTCCTCTCCTGTCTCTGGACCGCCGGCGTCCTCTTCACACTCAAGTACTTCAACGTGCTGGTCCCCACGGCCCGCGCCACCAACCCGGGAAATTAGCGCAATTTATGACCGGAATTTGCGGGGAATTTTGCGCCAAGTGATTTGTTAGTCCCGGAACAAATCGCCGCATGTGCGCTGCAAAGGTGCGAAGAGGGGAAAAGAGACACACACAAGCACAAACCATGCTCTGTGTGTGTATGTATGTGCGTATGTGTGTGTGTGTGTGTGTGTTTGGGCAGATAAAAGTGAAGACGGCGAACATGTCAGGGGTGCGCTACACGCACAGCACCAAGGCGCAGTTCAGAACGAGCGTGGCCGAGGTCGTACAACGCTCCAAAGGCTTCCGCACAGCACTGATCTTGTTCTTCTGGGTCAACGACTTCCTGATGGTGCTGGTGCCTCGCTGGACGTCCATCTCCTACTCGGTCTACATCTTTGCGGTCTTGTTCGTGCACGGCGTGACGTTGCTCGTCTCCATCGACTTCTTCGTCGCGCAAATATACGCGCAAGTGCAGAACAAGCAAGGCAAGGCGGGGCTCAACGAGAAGGTGTCTATCTATCTATCTATCTATCTATCTATCTATCTATCTATCTATCTATCTATCTATCTATCTATCTATCTATCTATCAATCTATCTGTCTGTCTGTCTATCTATCTACGCACAAGTACAGACCAAACAAGGCCAGGCGGGGCTGAATGAGAAGATGTGTATGTCTCATGTATGTTATGTGTGTGTTTATGTATCTACGCGCAAGTGCATACATACGTACATACATGTCTAGGCGTTTGGAGCGGTGATCGTGAACAAGCTGCGTCTGTTGGTACACACACATACACACACACACACACACACACACACACGACACACACACACGACACACACACATACACATGCAGGTGGTGGCAGTGACTGTGCTGGGCGGTCCTGTCTGTCTGGCCGCGCTGCTCGTGCTGGTCGCCCCCTTGTCGCCGACTACGACTGGGTCCGCATTCATACATGCATATCTACTAATCTACTATCTACCTATCTACCTATCTTCCTATCTACCTATCTACTATCTACTATCTACTATCTACCTATCTACTATCTACCTACCTACACGCTCTTGTAGCTCAGCACGGGAAGGGTTAGCACAGGCATACATACATAACTATCTCCTACCTACCTACTCTACCTATCTACCTAGCTAGCTAGCTAGCTAGCTACCTACCTACCTACCTACCTGCCTATCTACTATCTCGCTACCTGCGCACTCCGCTAGGTCATCTTCACCATCTCTGTGCTAATCATCCAAGGCGTGGTCTCCCTCGTCGTCTACTTCTCACGACACACACGCCGCGACGCCCCCAAGGTAGGCATGTATGCCCGCCTGTGTGTGTGTGTGTCTCTCTCTCTCTCTCTCCCTTCCTCCCTCCCCCCCCCCCCCCCCCCCTCTCTCTCTCTCTCTCCCTCTCTCCCTCTCTCTCTC
>WBZZ01000747.1:20000-26172 GCA_019918135.1 Paulinella micropora
TACTTACTTACTTACTTACTTACTTACTTTCTTACTTCCTTACTTGCGTTACTTGCGTTACTTACTTTACTTACTTACTTACCTTACTTACTAACTTATTTACTTCCTTACTTACTGACTGACATAGGAGTCGCCGGCCTATCGCCGCCATGTGCGCGTGTCCTCTCTGGCCATGGCCACGCCGGCCCAGGTCTCCTATTCTATCATACGTACTAAAAAAAGGCAGCTAAAGTTGGGAGTAAATCCGTCACGCCGTGGAACGCTAATCTTCATTCGAGGACGTTGCCCACGGTTTTGTCCCCGCAGGGGGCACCAGCAGCTAGTAATGTATAAAGGTGCACAATGCAGCTGTGCTTGTATGAGCTCGGGACGTACACAATTATGCAAATGTGTATATTCCGTTCATAGAGAAAAACACATAAGACATGAAAGCAACCAAAGAAGCCAGTCAAACTGTTTCTGTGCAAGCATGCGCATTTACAACTGACTCTCTCTCTATCTCTCTCTCTCTCTCTCTATATATATATATATATGCATATATATATGTATATGTATATGTATATATATATATATATATCCCTCTCCCTCTCCCTCTCTTACGCATGTTGTTGCTGTTGCTTGGGCAGCGCCATTCGCGTATGGCCTCGTTCGCGTCCGCCTCGTTCGCGTCCGCCGCCGCCGAACTGCCAGAAAACCAACGGTAACTACCTGCGTACCTATCTACCTAGCTAGGTACCTATCAACCAATCAACCCACCAGCCGATCTACTTACCTACCTGCCTACCTGCGTACCTAGCTACCTGCCTACCTGCCTACCTGCCAAGGCCCAGCTCGCACCTCTGCGTTGCCTGGCCTGGACATGCTGTATTATCTAACCCATCAACCAACCAACAAATCAATCGATCTACTTACCATCCTACCTAGGCTCAGCTCGCACCAGTTATCCGCCTTGCCTGCGTCGGGCATGCGCTCTAGCTATCTATTATTTTATCAAACAACCGATCAACCAGCCAAAGAATCAATCGATCTACCTACCGTTCTGCCTAGGCTGAGCGCCCATCAGTTAGCCGCGTTGCCCGCGCTGGGCATACGTTCTTCGCGCTTTATGTCGCCGCAGAAGTACCTACGAGCCGCGGGGAGAAGAAAAAGCTCAGTCACCACGGTAACAAACTGTCTGTCTGTCATCTATCTACCTATCTATCTATCTATCTATCTATCTATCTATCTATCTATCTATCTATCTACCTACCTACCTACCTACCTACCTACCTACCTACTTATCTATCTATCTATCTATCTATCTATCTATCTATCTATCTATCTATCTATCTATCTATCTATCTATCTGTCTGTCTACCTATCTATCTATCTATCTATCTATCTATCTATCTATCTATCTATCTATCTATCTATCTATCTATCCATCCATCCATCTATCTATCCATCTCACGTGCCCGGTCGAGGAAAACATCCTTGACGCACGAGCCTACAAGACCAACCGATACAGTGAGCTTAAATCTCAGATCGAGGACAACGGATGGACCTGCCACCGATCAATCGAATGCGGGCTCGCGGCATGTTATCGTTCTCTGTTCATCGATGTCTACGCGCCTTGGGTTTTTCTTATTCCCAATGCAAAGCCCTCTGTTTCAAGCTATCGTCCTGCGTAGCTCGTTGCTCTTTTGCGTTATATCGCTCCTGTGCAGTCAAAAATTGGACTAATCTTCCTTTAGTCCGTATCGGTGACTGCATTCCGTCATAGCTGTCCAGTGTTGCATAGCCCGGGCTAGGTCCCTTCGGAGGTTTAGGCCTGATACAATGTCATCATTGTAGCTTGCGCAAGCTTACGGTGCTCAAAACACTTGGACTAACGGCTTTTCCTTTTCTTTCTCTTCTTCCTTGTCCTCCTCAAGACCCCACTCTCCATTTCCTAGATTGCCTTTTTCTTCAACGACCTACCTCCTCTTCTTTTTTCAGAACACAGTCTACCCGTGATTCCCATCCCGTACACATGCACAGTACACAAGTTGCTGTTTTATGTGAAACTGCGTTCCTTTGCAAGGACTACATCCTTTTGCGAAATCTCATGTATCCATCCATCCATCCATCCATTCATCTACCTACCTCCCTCCCTCCCCACCTCCCTCCCTCGTCTGCCGTGTCAGGTTCCGCGCCTGTTCGGTCTGGTGCCTGACGTCTGCCTTCCTTCCTACCAACCTACCTACCTACCTACCTACCTACGTACCTACCTACCTACCTACCTACGTACCTACCTACCTACCTAACTTTTCTACCTAACCTACCTACCCTACCTACCTACCTACCTAAGCTAGCTCCCCTCCTCCCTATGCTAGATTCCTCGCCTGTTCGGTCTGGTCCCTGACGCACCCCCCACGCCCGCCTCACCACCATCCACCACCGCCGGTAGGCTACACATGTATATATGTATCTATCTATGTATATTTGTTTGTTTTCCTGACGCACCCCTCACCCGCCCCCGCCCTCCACCACCACCGATAGCTTGCTTATGTATGTAAGTATAGCTTGGTTATGTATGTATGTATGTATGTATGTATGTATGTATGTATGTATGTATATATGCATGTATGTCTATATGTATGTATGTATGTATGTATGTGCATGCATGCATGCATGTATGTATGCATGTATCTATGTATGTATGTATGTACGTATACGTACGTACGTACTTATGTATGTCTGTGTGTGTGTGGCCTCAGCTGCCTCTGCCTCGCTTTCCTATCCCTCCACCCTCGACCCCAGCCCGACGGCCACCCCGAGCGCGGTGTGGGACACGCCCGCGGCAGCCGCCGCCTCCTCCTCCTCCTCTGCCGCACCCGTGCAGGTCTGTGTACCAGCTATCTATCTATCTATCTATCTATCTATCTATCTATCTATCTATCTATCTCTCTCTCTCTCTATCTCTATCTATCTATCTATCTATCCCGGAGATGGACTCGGCCCACTGGCACCTACAGCCTGGGGTTTGATCCATTTATCTCCTCGCCCTGCACCGGCTGTGTTTTTCGGATTCGTCGCAGCTGGTGCAGCGTGACTGGCCAGGGCTGATGACTACCCTTCGTGGGCCCTATACACTCTCAAAGTGTTCGAGAAAGCCCTAAGAGCCTTCGATACCGCGGCCTGAGGGAAACTGCAAGGTGCAGCAGGCGAGGTAACGCTCGTCGGATGGTCAAAACTTGAAGGATATGGCCACGCAGGGAATGATGGTAACCCGCAGCCAAGTTCCTTCTTGTGAGGCTACCCCGCGCACGGCTCCTAATCGGTTCACTACCGTTCCTCCGCTAAGCGGACCCGGTAGTCATCCGTCGCCGCTGTCCAGTGGTAGCCTGGCAAATGGGAAAGATTCAGAGACTAGACGGGAGTGGGATGTTCCTATGTGCGGGTAGGCATATGAGCCGGGAGATCTTAAGGTATAGTCCGGCCGCCGCGAAAGTGGTCGCCTTGGACGAAGCTCGAGGGTTGGTGTACCCCTCGGGCCCGAGCTTTGGCGGGGCATGGTACACGGACACGTGTGTGGAATCAGTCTGAGCCCTCCAGCCAAGGAGGGTTTAGACTGCACAAAGTCGGGGCCTAGTGCCCATTCCCAGCACGCTACCCAGTCGTCAACTGGCGGCGGGATGGAATGGATGCCTATGTCTTCGGATATGCAGAGCTGATAGACCAAATCTATCTATCTATCTATCTATCTATCTATCTATCTATCTATCTATCCATCTATCTATCCATCTATCTATTCATCGATCTATTTATCTATCTATCTATCACTCTATCTACCTACCCACCCACCTACCTACCTGCCTCCTGTCCAGGCGGTCCCGTTCGGCCCGTTGCCGGACATATCGGCAACGGGCACTGTCAGTCCTGTCGCTCTGTTTCCACAGCCTAGTCTACCCGTCCTCTCAGTCGCGCCAACACCGTCCTTGGTCAACACATACATACATGACATACATGCATCCATCCATACATACATCCATACATACATACATACATACATACATACATACACACATACACACATACATACATACACATACATACACACACATACATACATACATACATACATACATACATGCGTAGTATTACATTCATTCATTTATTCATGCATGCATGCATACATACATACATACATACGTACGTACGTACGTACGTACATACATACGCACACACACACACACACACACACACACACAGACACACACACACACACACATGCGGGTGATGATGCAGGCGTCTGGTGTTCGGACGCTGCCTATGTTGCCGCGCGACACGGCCCTGGAGAGGACGCTGCCTATGTTGCCGCGCGACACGGCGCTGGAGAGGACGCTGCAGATGGTGCCGCGCGACACGGCGCTGGAGACGCCTCTGACAGACCACGTCGTCGCCTTCCGAAAAGTAGCCCAGTCCATGCATGTCTTGTCTATCTATGTATTGTACGTATGACACCGCCTTTCAGACAGCAGAGGAAGCAGTTGCAGTCAGAAAAGGATGTATTGTATGTATGTATTGTATGTATGTATGTATGTATGTATGTATGTATGTATGTATGTACGTACGTCGTACGTACGTACGTACGTACGTATGTACGTACGTACGTACGTACGTACGCACGTACGTACGTACGTACGCACGTACGTATGTATGTATGTATGTATGTAACTTATGTATGTATGTATGTAACTTATGTATGTATGTATGTATGTATGTATGTATGTATTGTGCCTTGGAGTCACACACAAGTGGAAGTCATGGCCTTCAGGAAAGTATGCATTGTATCTATGTATTGCATGGTATGTATGTCTTGTATGTATGTCTTGTATGTATGTCTTGTATGTATGTATTGCATGTATGTATTGTAAGTATGTATTGTATGTATGTATTATATGTATGTATGTATTGTATGTATTGTATGTATGTATGTATGTATTGTATGTATTGTATGTATTGTATGTATTGTATGTATTGTATGTGTATGTATTGTATGTGTATGTATGTATGTATGTATGTATGTATGTATGTATGTATGTATGTATGTATGTCATGTATGTCAAGGCGTCGCCGCGCGCCTGAGGCGTCAATACACACACACACACACACACACACACACCTCTCTCTCTCTCTCTCTCTCTCTATCCTCTCTCTCTATCTCTCTCTCTCTCTCTCTCTCTGTGTCTCCCACCCTCCCTCCCTCTCTCTCTCTCTCTCTCTCTCTCTTGGTGTGTGTCTCTCTCTCTCTCGCTTGCTCGCTAGCCCACGCCGCGCGCCTGGGACGCGTCCACGGCTGTGAAAGCGACGCCAGCCAAAGACAAAGCAGAGACATGGAGCGCGCCGAGACGAAACAGCCTGCCAGAAACGGAGAAGGCAGAGAAAACAGACAGCGATAGTAGTAATATTTCTATCGAGAGGGAGAGGAGAGATAGCAACGCAGAAAAGAAAGACAGGGTGGTTCTGACCCCGAAGGAGGGCGGTGGGGAGAAGCGAGAGAGAGTGGACAGCTCCTCCTCCTCCTCCTCCTCCTCCTTTGCCTCATCGCTGAAGGTGGCCCTGTTCACCACACCCTCCCGCAGCTACAAGAAGATGGAAAAAGGTCTATCTATCTATCTATCTATCTATCTATCTATCTATCTATCTATCTATCTATCTATCTATCTATCTACCTACCTACCTATCTACCTACCTACCTATCTATACATGCAGATCCAAGCAGCACGCCGGCCGCAACAGGCTCTCGGCGAAGTAACATACATACATACATAAATACATACATACATACAGACAGACAGACATATATACATACATACATACATACATACATACATACATACATACGTACAAAGGCTTGACCGTCATGTCGCCCTCACCCTATCGCTCACTATCTATCTATCTATCTATCTATCTATCTATCTATCTATCTATCTATCTATCTATCTATCTACCTACCTACCTACCTACCTACCTACCTACCTACCTACCTACCTATATATCTATCTATCTATCTATCTATCTATCTATCTATCTATCTATCTATCTATCTAATCTATCTATCTATCTTTCTTTCTTTCTTTCTTTCTTTCCTTCTTTCTATCTACCTACCTACCTACCTACCTACCTACCTATCTGTCTATCTGTCTAT
>WBZZ01000748.1:0-5000 GCA_019918135.1 Paulinella micropora
ATACTGAGGAGTTGATGACCCTCAACAACCTCAGATATGAGTTGCCAGCAAATCTAGCACTCACTGAACAGGGAAGTATCTTTAAGAAGAACTTCGCCGACCAGCAAACTTATACCAGTGCATCGGGGACTGAAATGATTTTTACACTACAGGCGAGCACTGATTTTGTTTATGGAAAAAATTGTTATTTAACATTTGATATCAAGGCCGACGGGTTGGTTACCACTGGGACAAACGATTGCGCGATTGGCTTTCAAAACACGCCAGCAACCGCTATTTTTGAACGATTTTTGTTGGAAAGCAAGGATGGTAGCGAACTTGAACGAATTGAAGATTTGAATAAACTGGTGCGAAATACTCTCCCGTGGCATTATCCTTTTGATTATCGCCGACAGGCGCAGATGGCGGGACAACGAGAAAATGTTGAAGTTAATACGAATATTACCGACCCTTCAATTACTGATTTTGCGGTTAATACTCCCACGGCCGTTGCGACTGGCCAATACTTGAAAGTTTGTATTCCTCTTCATTACTTTTCGGGAGTGTTTAATGAAGAAACTCTCATTCCTCCCTCTTTGGTTAGTGGTATGAGGCTTCGCTTGACATTTGCTCCGCCTCAGGAAGCATTGACTATTATTGGAAGTGGTGATGGAAAAACTTATTCTATTCCTGCTGGTTTTAATGGTTCCGCTTTGACTTTCACCATATCAAATCCAGTGGTTATGTTGGAGACATTCTCTCTTGCTCCCGCCGTCCAGAGAAATGTTATGGAGCAGATGGGGAGTAAGGATGGGCTCCCATACAGTTATGAAACATATTACAATCAAAAGGCAAATCCTGCCACATCTGATGATTTTGATCTTCAAATAAATAAGGCCGTTGCTCGCGCTCAGTGCTTGTATATCGTAACTCAAAATGTGCTCGCTGACAATGCTAACATTGATAACCTTGGAACTGCTCAAATGCCTTATAAGCAGTATCAGTGCCGTATTGGTGATTGGTATGCTCCACAGCAGAAGATGGAACTTGGTGGAAGCACCGATACTCTTGCCGCCGTTCAACGCGGATGTGCCGAATTGTATATTAACAATCTTCAAGCGACTATGGGTATTCGCGATGCTTACATGTCTTCATCTGTTTCTCTTGAAAACTTTCGTAAGTATTATTCTACTGGGGATAAAACGGGACTTACATCTAACTCAGGATTTGCTACTATTATCCAGACACTCAACCAATCGCCACATATTGGAACATCTGGTCTTGCGGTTAATAACTCGCGAACTGCGGAAGTCAGTCTTCGTTATGCGGCCGATTATAACGCAGATCGCGCCCATCACCGCTTGGTTGAAATACGTCAAAGTCGCGTCTATCTACCCGTCTCGCTGTGTCGTAAAACAATAAAAAAATTAAAAATTAGAATAATATATAATTTATAATATAGCAATGTCATTTACGATAAGCAATCATGAAGACGAAAAGCGCACCCGCAAAAATTTCCTCCTTCGCGTCTCCTCAAGCGACAAAACAGAATCAAAATCCGCTTCTACTCACAATGGCCGTTTCGTCGTTGATTTACCAGCAACTGGTCGTAATATTGATATAATCAGTGCTTATGTCGTTAAGAGTATCTCCATTCCAAACGTTTTCCCAAACATACCGAGTTATGCCAACACTCTCACATTGATTAAAACAACTGGATCGGCTACAAAAACGGCAATCGTAACAGAAAATCAATACACCATTGATACATTTATTACCGCTCTTCAAACTGCGATTAATTCAGCAATTACCCCCAACTCCGTAGTTATAACTTTGAACTCCGTTAATAAATTGAATTTCGCTTTCACTGGTGATACGTATGCTTTTGATTACGATAACAGCACTATTAGCGACAAGATAGGACTGACTGCTGATATCTCGGCGGCGGCGAGTAGCACGATGCAATCCATAGTCAATCTAATCGGTGAAACGGCCGTTTATGTTCATAGCCGTGCTTTAAATCAATCTGGTTTAGTTGAAGCAAATGGTAATTTCTCTGTCGTTGGTAAATGTAATTTAGATAAACCCTATGGAGTCCAGTGCTATTTTGAGAGTTCTAATGATGTTGCCGATTATGTGCCATTTAATACAACAAAAAGTTTAAGGTCTATTGATATTGTAATTAGAAATGCGAGTGGCAATGTGCTTGAATGTCCTGTCAATTTTGAAGTTTCAATTCTTCTCAAGGTGTATCATGCTTAAGCAAAAAAAAGAATACATAGATATAATGACCTACATACAAAATTTAGATATACTATTCACTCTAATCAAAAATATTAACTCACGGCGACGACGACAACATAAAGAGCAAATTCCCTGCGGTGCCAATATTGACCAGTTTTACATATATTTGAAGAAAAATCACGCACGTATAACAGAAAAGTTAATCAAGGATAAGGGGTTTGAATACTTAAAAAAATGTCAATAGAGATAGAAAAGAAAGTTGATGCGCAAATACAATATTCTATGATATAATATTTTGCCATAAATAAAACCTTCTTTTTTTGTTTAAATTTGGTCTTCAATCCAGTTTAATGAAGCGTAAATGCTCGCCGTTCCACCGCTCTTATTTTGTGCGGATATAGTAAATGTCTTACCTGACCCTATCTTGATATTATATTGAGACAAATCAATGTATATAGATGAACCACCAGACAACACATATGTAAATATCACACTTCCACCTGTTCTTGTTGTCCCCGCTGTATCAACCTCTGCTAACGATGTGTTTGTATCGTAATTCGAATAAGAAGGTGTTCCTCCTAATGTGGTATTAAGAATAATTCTCGCGATACATGTTTTAGTATCTGAATTACTTATACACAAATTCTCAAAGTAGATTATGTTGTAATTCGTTTTGCTGTTGAATGTGGCGCGGTTTCTAATAGTAAATATGGCATTCTCGGTTGCTCCTATAGTTTTGACATTGTCATACGAATTGGTTATAGCAATAGTCCTATCAATATTCCCCTCAACCGCCAAAAACATACTCGCCGTTTTCATTACAACGGATTGAAGGGTTGATGAATACGCTTTCGCGTAAATAGCAAACGCCGCCTGATCCAATGATGGAGTGGTGGCAGTGCTCGCGTATTGAATTGAATGAATTATCTCCATTCGTCCAGTGCGCGGGTTTTCAATTTTGAATGTAATTTGACCGCTACCCAGATATTGGACGACTATTTCAAACACGTTCAATTTAGTAAAATCAATCGTGGGGAAGTTTCCCGTATTATTACATTTATCAACATTCCACGCATATTGACTAACCACATTTTCAACACTCCCTGCCGTTCTTACAACAGACATTCCCGAGTTTGATTGTCTGAAACATAAATTGTCTGCTGGTGTGCCTATGCCGATATCGCAATTAAAGGTAGTCGCGGCGGTAGATGACGGAAACAATGCGGAGAATCTAGCAACTAAGCCCATACCACTTCTATATTTTGCTCTTTCGATAGTCGTAATCTGCGCGGTTGAATTACCTGAGGCCGATGTAGTCAAAACCGCCATTGAATTAGCAGACGATACCACACCGCCATTAGTTTCTGTTTTGTCAAAGAAATGCGTATTAATACCATATGTGAATACATTTTGTAAAACTGGCGACAGAGTAGCCGTTCGCAATTCTCCGAAGGCCGTTGTTGGTAATGCGTCTCTTATAGCATCCGTTGATAATGAAGAAGAAAATGACGATGTAGTTGATGATGATGTCGTATTCGTGCTTTGACCAAACAAATTCATTTTATACATGTAAGTATATTTTTTTCTAGTAAATAATATAAACCATGTCGGTAATAATACGAGAATTGCCGAGTGATATAGTTGGGTATATAAGGACATTCGTTTATTCAGAGATGCCCCAGCCAAAGTATGGAGAAGAATTTTGTAATATATGCGGTTTGTCTCGCACATTTCAGTCGCACCCTCCAATTATAGCAGGTAATTTTTATGGTGTAGATAGTATTGAGTTTTTCACAATCTGCTCCATTAAATGCTACAGACGAGAGTCTAATCTTAGACTAAAATATGGAGAACCGCCTTTAGTCGTTGTTAAGTATTAGCCTTCTTTTTAATTCTCGCGCTTCTTCTTAATGGTGCTTTTTGTTTCCTCTTCTTTTTTCGCTTCGTTCTTCGTCGCTTCGCCCCTCTTCTCTTTAATAAACGTATTAACAATAACGGCTCCAATCCCGCTTAATTTTCGTAGTTTAGTATTTGTAATATTCGGGTTATCATTGTAAATCTGCTCAAGCAATTTATACTTATCCTCTCTACTAGCGCTTTTACCTAATGGTATATAACTACATTCTTCATCTCCGTTTTCGCTTTTAATTTCATTAGTATTATTTAAATTCAAATATAAATCTATTTTGCGTCTCAACTCCTCTAATTCTGTTTTAATCCCTTCTGCCTTAATTTCTTCAGGGTCGGCCACATTAACCCAACTATAACTAAAACTGGTGAGCATATCGCCGTGCCCCAATACATTGCTTACCCAAAATTCTCTAATTTCGGATTGGCGAAATTACTATACGACAAACTAGCATATAGTTTTCGCAACATACTGCTTTTCTGCGTGTATTCTGATAGCCAAGGGAAGATTTTGATAATCCTTTTATTTAGTTCATTATTCTTTTGTTTATCAAGCACTCCTTCGCTGTTAATAATAACTGCTTTTTTCTTTTTGAAATGGTTTCGTATTGAATTTACTTGTTCTATTACAAACTGGGGAGTAAAAAGGACAACAGGCCTCTCAGTCCAATTCTTTTTTTGTCCTTCTCTCTTTTTCGCTAGGTTATTCACTCGCAACCAACTCGATTTATCTGGTATTAATTCATATGTGTTTTTGTCAAATATTTCCACAGACCTCGCTCCAATTGCTATCATCAAAGCAAGCAGTTTAAGATAATGGTCATTACTTAATATCATATCGTTCATTTTAGCCATTACATCACGGACAT
>WBZZ01000748.1:15000-20000 GCA_019918135.1 Paulinella micropora
TTCAAGGATGGTTTGCGGTGCGCTTCGCCCCTGTGGCTCAGCCTACCGTGGCTGAGTAAACACTCGGTTTTCTGCATCTTTTTTCAAATATATATGTTTTCAGAAAGTACATTTTTCATTACCAATCGGATTTGAAAATCAATCTTCATCGAAATCTATCCTTTCTTATGACTATCTCAAGATGTATTCAAGATTTTTCATTATTCAGCCGGCCCCGGATTTATTAGAAAGGAGAAGGAAAAGCTTTTAGGTCACGTAGTAATAGTTTATATACCGGTACAAACTATTCAACTAATAGTATTGAAGTCAATGTATTTTGCTGGGTTATGCGGCTAGATCCCAGAACAGAATAATTAATATCGGCCAATCTACCTATATGTATCTATCTGTCCCCACCGTGCGGCATAGTGGGTGCACGGTTATTGTTTCGTTCGGGAGTCTGTTAGATTTTTACTATTATTAATATTAATATTATTAATATTACTTACTAAAACCTGTACTAGTCAAGTTCTAACACCTGCTCCCCCCCCTCCCCCCCTCCAACACTGAAACAAAGTAAATTAGGTAAGTTACTGCAGGTCCTAACATCATATAACTAGTAATATTATTTATTGCCGGTAAGCAGTGATCATGAGTCTATATCCACTCAATCCAAGCACTCTGAGAATAACCTAATCTTCCTCCTCTGCAACTTCAAAGAGAGGAAATCAGTATGGTGGGAAAATATAGTAAACTATCAGAGCCAAGCAACAAAAAGGAAACAGAGCTATTTCTTATTGTCCGCCCTAACGATAATATATATTATCCTGTGTAAAAAGTAGTATTGGCCCCCCGGTTACAATGTCTTAATATTAACATTATCGTTTTCAACCGGCCCAAAGTATAATATTGCCACGGTAAAAACGGATATAACTATATCTTAACTAGACATAGCTCATCGGACCCGATAGTTTATATACATCACTGTGTATAGGAGTATTAATACAAGAAAAGGTCGCATATTTACCTATCTGCGCCTACACACTGCGTGGTTAGCTCTTTGTTGCAAAATGGAGACTTAGGAGCCCACTTGTACAACGTTTTGGCGGGATTGAGTTCTCTGTAAAAGAGTTCTGTGTTAAAGCATCGTTTGGAGCTGGTACGTGAGTTGACCGGGGACGCCTGGGAGACGAATAAACCGGCAGAGAGGACCTCTGGGCAGCTTACATCGTAAAAAAAGTCGTTCAATGCAAAAAAAAATACAAAGGCAAAAAACATCACTAAAAACACTGTTCGTCACTCCCGCGCTGTCCAGCTGAGTGGATGATTCCGCCGCTGGCAATGATTATAATAGGTAATACGTATGATGAAGCTTAAAACAGGTATTGAGTTTAAGCCTGAGTCGGGACTCCAGGTAATTCAAAACATTAACACCGGCAACAGATCAATAATTCAGCTTGCTTGGCAGCTATACAATTTTGTGACGATATTTGGCCAGTGACAGGTGGCGGCGTGGACATGCCCTGGCTGGTATTAAGCCTCGAGTCATAAAAAGACCGCGGACAACATTTGCACTCCTGTGTGCGATTTTCATCTAGCTCGAAAGTATGTTCGCGCAGCTGCGCCGACGACAAGTCGGTGTTATTGCTGCGCAAATTTAGTGTGAAGGATCTGCTTCGCTGTAATCTTATGTGCTGTTTTCTGCTTTTGCTTTTGCTTGACTAAACCTCAAAATAGCATCCTTGCTTCGTTGTAGTGGTACCTTCACCTACATACCTAGGAATGGCATGGTAGTTCACCTAGTTGGCTTGGCCGCTCCAGTTGGGTTGGGGATGTGCATGCGTACAGGACCGCGAGCGCTGCTGCCGTTGTTATCAGAACCATCCTCCACCCCGCGTTTCTGTCTTAGCCGCGTGCGGCGAGCCACAGCGTCATCGCCAATCAAACTAAGCTCAAAACAGCAGACCAGGATGCATTACACGTTGTGCGCCTGCTTGTTACTTTCTTCTTTTCCTCTTTTTGTTTGCTTATTTGCTTACATGATTGATTCCTTCTTGCGCAGTCAATCAGCAGACTTCAAAGGCAGCATAACTAGTGAAGGAAAGAAAGGGATTGTGCAGAGGGAGAGAAAGAAAGAGAGAGAAAGAGAAAGAGAAAGAGAGAGAGATAAAGGGGAAGAGATTGAAAGAGAGAAAGAGTGAGTGATTTGTTGCGGTGTAAGAAACAGAGCCTCAGGGAGAGCTTACACTTCGGGCTGCAGGCGGAGCTTGGAAAATGTGGAGTTAAGTTGAGCGAGAGGGCCTCGTGGAAGTCCTTTTGTCACTCCATTCTCTACGCAAAATAAGCGTGCAGTGCATAAGCTGCATTCTCCTGCAAGATGGTGGGCTAATAAGCAGAGGATGTGATGTGCAGCATGACTGGGTGGCTGGCGGGCATGTACCAGCGGTCTTGTTTGCTACGGACGGCGACCCAGTTTCATCCTGCAACATAAGTCACACCAAACTTATTTTTGTTGCAGGCATATTGTTTAATTGTTTCTCCACTTGCTCCTTTGGTATACTTTTGCATCCAATTCTTACCTGCTTGGTCTTTTTTGTATATTTTTCCTTCAGTTTGTTGTACTTGGCCTCCAGCTTCTGGCGGGCGCGAAGTTCCTCCTAACAACAACAACAACAACAACAACAAGCAAATAGCGTAGATGCGCACATGTTTCTTACGGCGGACTGCACGATTATTTCAATTTCACGCATGATTGAAACTATTGGTGGACGTGACTGAACAGGAGTTTGATAGCGAGCGAGTTGGGGGAAGGAAAGGGGGGCATGGGGCAAAAGGCGGTGAGGGCGAGGAAAACCACACTACCAGTAACAAACACAAGGATGAGAACAGACGCGCGGACCTTGTAGAGGCGCTCGAAGCGGTTGGCCTGGTTCTGCTTCTCCTTGATGTGGTCCTTGAGCTCAGCAATGCTGGCACACGCACATGTCACATCATGTTCAGATTCTTGTCTTTCGCCCAACACTTTTAGTCCAACCCCCCGATAACATATTCAATTCATACACACGCATGCACAATTAGCTCTGATGGCGAAAGGAAAGGAAATAGGCTAGAAAGTTGCATTATTTGAGGCTCATGCCTATATGCGTGATTCATGAACACATGACCATGATAATACTCAGCAGAAACCAAAGCAGAATCAAGAGCAAGGCTGATGGGTGTGCTTGGTGCTTACTGCCGCCGCTTTTCCTCGAAGAGTGTGCTGGCCTTCTCGTTGAGCCCGCTCAGGATGTCCTCTTCGGACTACACACATTCATTCATACATTCATACTGCATTCAAACATACTTCATACATACATACAGACACACACACACATACATACATACATACATACATACATACATGCCTCATCCAGCTAGATAGCACACCTCATCCAGCTCTCGCATGATCTCTTGCAGACGTGGTGTCACCTCGTCCACCGTAGGCCTTTGCGACTGACAACATACATACACACTTAATAATGCCAAGCGCGGTGTTGCACAAGTCGGCGCGTGAAGGACAAACTGGATCATTCATTCATTCATTCATTTATTCATTCATTCATTCATTTCATTTATTCTCTTTCTTTCCTCTTTCTTGCTTTCGTCGTCTTCCTCCTCTTTCTTTCTTTGTTCGTACAGGCTCGCCTGGCCAGCAGTCCTGCAACCAGCTACATTCATTCATTCCATTCTCTTTCTTTTCTTTTTTCTTATCTTTCTATTTCTCCTCTTTCTTTGTGCGTACTGCTTCGCCTCGCCAGCAGTCCTGGATGAGCTTGCGCAGCTTGGGCGGGCACGTCTCGGGAATGATGGGGCGCAAACCTGCATGCGCAGCGATAGATAGATAGATAGATAGATAGATTGATAGATAGATAGATAGATAGATAGATAGATAGATAGATAGATAGATAGATAGATAGATAGATAGATAGATAGATAGATAGATAGATAGATAATTAGATAATTAGATAGATTAGATAGATAATCAGAGCCCACAGCAACTGGTAAGAATGGGAAACAGAAGTAGCAATACTATGGACGCAAAATGAATCACGCTCTGGATCAAAAAGTATTTTTGGCAGGGTAGGAAGGTGGTAATCAAGGGAAAGGGTACCATCAATGATGGCTCGATCGAAAGAGTCCAAGGTAGACTCCCTGCAATACACACGTACCAGACAGAAACATAGACAATTTTATACACATACCGGACAGAAACATACACGATCTCGTCTAGTTTACAAAAAAGAAGAAAAAAGAAAGAAGAAGAAAGAAGAAGAAAGAAGAAAGAAGAAATAAAAAAGAAAGAAGAAAAAAAGAAGAAAGAAGAAAGAAGAAAGAAGAAAGAAGAAAGAGACGTACTGTTCCTGGCTGCGCTGGCTCTTCTCGTACGAGTCGAAGGGGTAGTCTCCGATCAGCAGCTCGGACAAGATGATGCCCAGGCTAAACACGTCCGCTTTCACACCTAAAACAGCATACATCCATCTTCATACAAACATATATGTATGACTAACCTCCCCCCCTCCCCCCCTTAACATTTTATATAGTATGGGCATCAACACAAACTGCATACAGCATATACGTATGAATAGACTCCCTCTCATGCACACATGTATAAACGGATTTCTGCATACATGGATACATATCAAATACATACGTATGTGTATATATATGATGCATGTACCATATTTCTGTTTCTTGAGAACCTCGGGCGCCATATAGCACGGTGTGCCCGCCATGCCATAGAATCTAGCACACCAAGTGAGCCCACCATACAGTTAGCAGCCGTCACCTCAAGACTATAGTCCACACAGTTAGCAACTGTCACACTAAATGAATACACGATAAGAGTCAAAAACTAGCACAGCCATAACAAAGCTTTTCTGGCTGTGTTTGGATGTAATCAGGCGCGCTTTATCAATTGAAGTCAAAGTTAAGGTTAGGGTTGGGTTAGGGTTAGGGTTAGGATCAGTCTAATCGTTCGGGGC
>WBZZ01000748.1:30000-32500 GCA_019918135.1 Paulinella micropora
AGCGCTTCGCAGTCACGTACCAATTCAATAAAACGCGTCACCACGGTGAGTGTGAGCAAGTCTGCACAAGACCTATCTGAGATAACTTGTATTTTTTCTGTTGCTCAGGAATTCAAAAACTTCGCGCGGGACCCTCCCCCCAACGTCACTGCTGGCCCTTTGGGTCAAGACATTTTCACCTGGACCGCAACAA
Source organism: Paulinella micropora (assembly GCA_019918135.1). NCBI lineage: Eukaryota > Cercozoa > Imbricatea > Euglyphida > Paulinellidae > Paulinella > Paulinella micropora. The sequence continues at coordinate 30,194 of WBZZ01000748.1, forward strand.
TACTGGGACCGGTCTCACACCCTTTTGTATGCGTTATGTTTTTAGTAAGATTTGTGGGGTTGTGGGGTTGTCGCGGTTTCCGAGATCTTGGCATTTTCTGAGCACTTTTTAAGAATCTTTTTTGTTACATCGTTTTCGTTCTCTTGCTTTGCTTTTATTCCCCACGCCACCTTTACACCCCCCCCCCCCCCCCCACCCTCAATTCTCTCTATATCTCTCTGGCTCTCTTTTCAACCCATTTCTTCACTCGCACAATTCGATATCCTCCCTCCTCTCTACATATATCACAAAACACACGCACCACATGTCACAAGCTCATTCTTACTCCACCTCCTTGAATTTAGTTGCATGGGAGAGAGAGAGAGAGAGAGAGAGAAAGAGAGAATGCAGAATCATGCGAAAACAGATTGAGACTTTCGATTTTTTTTTTTCTTGTTTGCGGTTTGTACGCTAAAGGAGGAAAGTCCCTACGCCGGGGGACTGTTCAAGCTCACCGTCAATTTTCCTGCCGACTACCCGTTCCGTCCGCCCATCTTCAAGGTCTCTAATTGCGTCCCATTTGTGCGATGCTATTGTTCTCTTGCTGTTGCTGTTGCTGCTGCTACTAGTACTGTTGTTGTTGTTCGTCTTCTTCGTTCTTCGCTCTTCGCTTTTCTTCTCTTTTCTTTTCGTCTGTGTCCTTTCTCCTTCTTTGCCTTATCCCTGGCCTTGGTGTGCTGCAGTTCATGACGAAAATCTATCACTGCAACGTTGACGAAAACGGCAGCATCTGCCTTGATATACTCAAAGATCAATGGTATCCGCACACACAATTTCTCACTCACTCCCGCCCTGCCTGCCTCCTCCTTCGCCCCCCCCCCCCCCCCTCTCAAACACACACTCTTCATCCCTTTCCTGCAAGTTGTTTGGTGAATGTTGAAGTGCTGGATGTAATACCGGTTCGGATTATTGCTTCCCATCTTATCTGTTTATCCATTCCCATATATATATATATGTATATATATTATTGCTTCTCATCTTATCTGTTTATCGATTCCTATATATATGTATGTGTAATGAAAAGTATATATATATATATATACCTGTGTATGTATTCATTTATTTATTCGCATTCATTTATATTCAGTGTTTGGTTGGCCGCGCGCTTGTTGGTTGCCAGGTCGCCTGCACTCACTGTCTCCAAAGTCTTGCTCTCCATCACTTCGCTGCTCGGTGATCCGAACCCGGACGACCCGCTGGTGCCCTCCATCGCGCAACTCTACAAACGCAACAGGTCCTACACAATCCCCGAATTCGTGGGTATTGGGTGCAAGCGAGCCACCCCAGGCCAGCAAAAACTGGCCTTGGGCTGCTCTCCCGCACCCGAAACCGGAATTTTATCTTTACTCGATCCTGTTGCATGTTTATTTTCTATTTGTCAATCCTGTCGCATGGCATGTGTGTTTTTGGCTTACTAATACTGTGGCCAGGGCGAAACACGACCAGAACGCCAAAGAATGGACAATCAAGTTTGCTAAGTAGCGTGTAGACAGCGAATGTTGCTAAGTAGTACTAGTGTGTTCCCTTCTCTCGTCTTCTTTTTGTGCTCTCTTTCTCTCTCTCTCTCTCTCTCTCTCTCACACACACACACACACACACAGCGCATAGTAATTGATTTTTTTTTTTACTCGCGGTTTTGTGCATATATGTTCTTAACCTATGCATGAGTACATGTTTGTGCCTTATGGCTGGATTCCAGGGATTCATACTAAATTATAGTTTACCATGACGGTATTTTTTTACGCAAACACTTGAAGTTTAATTAGAGAGTACTTGCCACTAGGAATAAGTGGGAAGCGTAAGAGGAAAATGGAAGTGGTATCAAGCGATACAAAAAGAGAAAAAAATGAAGTGTAAAAAAAAGCCGTCACAGTTTCAAGTCATGCAGAGACAGGACGCAGTTTAACCCATGCCCAGGGACGTACTAATAATTGAAAATACTTCTCTCCTTCTTCATTTCTGGACTTTTGTTCTTTCCAGTACTATTTCCTTCTGACACCTCTTCTGTTTATTCTATTTCTTCTACTTTTGTTCTTTCTAGTACTATTTCTTTCGTACATGTCTTCTGTTTCTTCTATTTCTTCTTTTTTATTTCACATCTTTTATTTTTATTTTTAAATTTTTTTATTTTATTTATTTTTTCTCCCTCCTCTTCCTGTACACTTATATTTACCACTGATTTTGTATACTTACTAGTTTTTCTCTTCCTCTCTGCCTTCCTAAATTTCCCTTTTTCTGTCTCCCTTCTCCTTTTTTGAATTTTCCACT
>WBZZ01000748.1:37500-58775 GCA_019918135.1 Paulinella micropora
GTCGGAGCCGGCTGGCTGTTGCTTGTGTTCGCCGTCCAGCGCAAAGTGGTACGCGACCGCGGGCGCCGGCGGCCGCTGCGAGTGGCTGGCTACGCTCAGGCTGTAGTCGAGCAGCCCGGGGGAAGCAGGCCGGCCCGGCGGCACACTGTCCCCCTCCTCACGCGCGCACAACGAGTCCAGCAGCGCGACCACCTCGTGCGCCCGATCCGGTCGGACGGAGGTATTGGGCAGCACGGCCCAGTGGCGTTCGGCCGCGGGGCGTTCCGGCCCCCCCTGCAGCCGGCCTGCCAGCTGCGCCAGGAGTTCGCCGCGGCAGGGGCTGAGCTCACACCCCAGCTCGCCGCGGCAGGGGCTGAGCTCACACCCCAGCTCGCCGCGGCCCCCGGTGCCGGCCGCCACCTGGTACCCGCCGTCCCGGCCGTCGCAGACGCCGGGGGGGCCCTTTCTAGGCACAGCATGACTTGTCCGCCCGCCGGCAGGTCTACGGACCAGCCCTTGAGCAGCCACACGGGCTCGGCTTCGGCCTGGCGGCCCGGCGGCCCGTGTTCGGTTTCCATCCCGGGGACGCTGGTCGGCGAACGGTTGGGGGAAAAAGGACCCCCCGCCCCACGCACAGGGCTGGGGAGGGAAGGGAACCCCCTCCCTCCCCCCTCTGCCTGGTCTGGGTGGGCACCCCCTTCCTCCCCCCGCGGTGGCAGGAAAGATCCGGCCTGGGGGTCTGGGGGAGGGGGGCACCGCCTTCTCTGCTACCCCAAGGGGGGAGGGGGGGGTGCCCCCCCGGCCACCCCGGCCAACCCAAGGGGGGGGGGGGGGAGGGGGGGGGGTGCCCCCCCGGCCACCCCAAGGGGGGGGGGGGGGGGAGGGGGGGGGTGTCCCCCCCCCGGCTAGGCCGTTCGCCACACGACGCAGACGCCGGCGTCGGTCCGGCGGCGCAGGCTGCGCGGCAGCTGGCCCTCGGCGGCGGGCACGTCCTGGGCCGTGCAGCCCGGCCCCAGCAAGACGTGCAGCAGCACGTAGTGCGCAGGCCGTGCCGGCGGCGCGGGCCACCAGCTCACGCCCGGCTCGCCCGCCCTGGCGTAACAGACGACTAGCGAGTGCTCGGCCCCCGGCTCTGGCCCGGGCGCCGGCCCGGGCTCGGGCTCAGGCTCGGGGGGGGGCCAGTCCGCGGCGCGCAGGACCCACAGCACACAGGTGCCACGCACTAGCCGCACTTCGCCGCCGAGGCCGGACAGCTTGCCAATCTCGCGCAGCGCGTGCTTGTAGGCCAGCGGGGTCGGGACCCAGCGGAACTCGGCGTCCAGGAGCCCGCCGGGCGGTGGGCGCCGGTGGGCCAGCTCCGTGAGCGCGCGCGAGGCCCGCCAGCAGTCGGGAGATTGCAGGGCCAGCCGGTGCGCGGCGGGCAGGGTGGCGGGCGGCCGCGGCCTCGCGTCCTGGCGCCACCAGTCGGGCGGGTACAAGGCGTAGTAGCCCTGGCGGAGGCCACGGGGCCCGAGGCGCCGCGCCGACACGGGGAGCGTGCGCCAGCGCCGGCCGCGGCCGGCCCAGAGCGCCCGGATGGCGCAGAGGAGGGCGAGGTCGGGGGGGAGGTCCTGGCCCTGGAGGTGCGCCAGGCTGCGCTGGGCCCGGCGCAGCCCGGCCAGCACGGCGGCCGCTGCCGGGCCCGCGCGGGTCTGGCACACGCGCGGGGGCTCGAGGCGCGGAGTGCGGTCCCGCTGGCGCCGGAGGTAGTGCCACACGCAGCCCGGCGCCGGCACGCACCAGTCCACGGCACGGGCGGCGCACAGCACGCGCGCGAAGCTGAACTCCTGCAGCAGCGCCCGCAGGCCGCCGTCCACGGCGTGCTGCGCGTTGAGCACCACCAGCACCCGGGCGCCGCGGAGCAGCCGGGCGGCCTCGCCGTGCCGGGCGGCCAGGATGACGGGCGGCGCGTACCCGTCGCGGCGCACCCCGGCCTGGGCGGCGAGGTCGATCTCCCAGGCGCAGACGCGGGCGGTCTGCAGGTCGAGCAGCACCGGCAGGCCCGGCAGCGCGGCGGCCGGCGGCAGGTCCAGCCCGCACGCGGCGCCGCTGGGGCTCACGAACGGGTGGTGCCGGGCCAGCCACGCCCACCACAACGCGCCCGTCGTCCGCGCGTCCAGCAGGCACAGGGTGGTGCCCGGGGCGCGGCCGAGCGCCAGGCCGCGCCACCAGGCGGACCACCAACCGCGCCGCTCACGCCGTCTGGCCCACCGCCACTGCACGAGGGCCCGCGCGGCGGGCTCCCCCCACGAGCGGGCCCGCCGGTCCGCCGCGGCCACCGCCTCGGCCTCGGCGCGAGCAAACAGGTCCCACGCAGTCGGGGCGCCCTCCTCCAGCCGCGGCCGCTTGGCCCGGGGGAGCGGGGCCGGCCGCCCCTGGTCGGCCAGGGCCGCGAGCACGTGGCCCCGGGCGGCCTCGAACTGCGGCCGGGCGCAGTGCAGGCGGAGCGCCAGCCGCTCACCGTGCAGCACCAGGCGGCCGGCGTGCGCCCCCAGCAGGACTCGCAGCCAGACGGGCCAGCGGACGGGCCGGCGGGCGTGCCAGCGGGCGTGCGTGGCCCCCCGCCCAAGGACGGGGGCAGCACCCACCACCGGGGAGCGCACGCGCCGCCGTCCTGGCCGCCGGCCCGCCCGCGGGCCGAGTCCGCCCACCACGCGCAGGCCGGCCCCAGGACGGGCGGCGGCGGGCCGGGCGGCGGCGGCGGGCCGCCGGGCGGGGGTGGGTCCGCGGGCTCGGGGACGCCGCCGGCAGGCGCGGCCAGGCCGCGCAGCCAGCGCAGGACGGCCAGGGTGTAGGGCACGGGCTCCTCGGCGGGCAAGTGGTTCGCCGCGGCCTGCGCCCGGAGCAGCTGGTCCCTGTCCTGCCCCGCCACGCCCTGGAGCAGCGCGCCGAGGTAGGCCGCCCAGCGCTCCTCGGGCGCGGGCCGGCAGGGGCGGGCCTGGTACAGCCTGGCCTGCCACGCCAGCCACAGCGGTAGCCAGGGTGGGACGCCGCCCGGCCAGCGGCGCGCCTCGCGGCGCACGAGCGCCAGCCGGTCCAGCAGCAACCGGGGAGGGGCCGCCGCGCTCGCGTCGTCGTCAGGGGGCCCCTGCTCCGGCTCACGCGCTAGCTGTTCGGCGCACCACCACGCGGCGCGCTCCCACTCCGGCCCGCCACCGAGCCCCGCCAGCGCCAACGAGTCCAACCACAGGGCGAACACTAGGCACGGAGGGGCGGTGCGCCGGCGGTGGCACGAGTTGACCAGCGCGCGGGCCGCCCCCGCCGCGCTCGCCCGCAGCGCATGGCTCCACACCGCGGCCCAGCCCGGCTGTCCTCCTCCCAGCGCGTCCTCCGCGTACTGCGGCAGCGCGTGCGCGTCGCCCAGGCACGGCGCCGGCGGTGGCGTGGGCCGGGCGTACCACGCCGCCCACTGCTCGGGCCGCGTCAGTAGTAGCAGCCAGCACCCCTCCGTGCGTCCCTCCCACGCGTGTCGTTCCGTCCAGGGCAGCCAGGCCCGCGCGGCCACCGACCAGCCCGCTTGTTGCCAGACTCCGAGGCCCGCTTGCAGCGCCCGGGCCGAGCCGGCCCACCAGAGGTGGCACGAAGGGTAGGCCCAGCACAGCGTACAGGTCGCCCGGGCGGCCGGCCCCGCCGACGCGCCGAGACGGGCGGCGAGGTCGGCTAGCGCCGCAGCCAGCCCCGCTTCGGCCTTGGGGGCGATCACGTCCAGGGCGGGCTCGGCACTGCTCTGCATCTAGGTGGCCGGCCCACACTTTTTGCGCTGAGCGCCAGCGGGCCAGCGGCACTGGCACGGGCACGGGCACGGGCGGTGCGCGCGCCGCGGCGGGCGTAGGGAGGGGGGGCGAGAGACCGGGGGGGGGCGCCGCCGCCGCCGCCGCCGGGGGGTAGAAAGGGAGGCGGGCGGCCCGGCGGGCCTCCCCTCCCCGGGGCCGGCTAGCACCCGCGCCCCGTCGGCAGAGCCTCCCCGCGCCCCGTCGGCGGAGCCTCCCCGCGCCCGTCGGCGGAGCCTCAGGGCGGGGGGTTGGAGCAGGGAGGAGGGGGGCCGCAAGAAAGACTCTCGGCCCAATCTCCTGGCGACCAAGCTGGCGGGGGTGTAGCGCACTCCTGGGATTCTGAGCGAGCGCTGAGCTGACCGCCAGCCTCTCTGACTACTACGACTAACCCTGCGATGGTGGTCCTGTTATTTAGTAGTGTGCTGTGCCGGGCCTCGGCCAACTGGGTAGGACTTTCAGCTCCACTGCCGTTGGCTGTTTTGGAGTGTATCCAGAGTAATGTCGGTAATCAAACCTTGCTGCGACAGTTCACCAGCCTGTTGGAGACTGACCACCCACGACCGATAGTCGTCGAGTTCATTGGTGGTTCTATCACCAAAGGCGCCGGCAGTTCCAATAACTGTTATGCTGAAGACAAGAGCCCGTGTGTTCCCCCGACCGAATTTTTGCCCTACGGCCGGAATTCTTTCTTGAACGTCTTCCTGAACCTGCTGCAAGAATTTTATCCGGGCAGCTATCAGGCCCTCTACGTTGAAATCGGAGAGCTCAACTACGGAGTCTCGTATGTCGCGGGCTCCTCGGTCTCGTCGGGCTTGCAGCTTTCTCCGGCAGATCTTTACGTCATGGACATATCAGTCAGTGGTGGACGTCCCGATCACGTCGAAAGGATCGTGCGCTTGCGTAAAAACCAACAGGCACCCGTGGTCTCGTTGCACTGGTTCAGGCACAAGCAAACGAGCGCTCACCCTGATTCTCCCGCTTGGCCGGAAAAGTGGTTTGAGCTGGCTTCGTCCGAAACCAAAACCTACGCTACTTACCAGTATTATGGGATCCCGATGTTGACGTTCCGAGGTATTTTAGCCCCGCCGCTGGTGAAGGAAAGCAGCCTGTACGATTCGTTTTGGCACGCAGATAAAGTGCACCCCAGCGACCTTGGGCACGCTCTGATCGCCCCTGCCCTTTTCCAAGCGGTGTGCAAGGACTGCGGGGCTAGAGCTTCCAAGGCAGCTGCTGGCCACGACTGGCAGAAGTACGGATTTCAATGTGGTGCTGGCGTGGCTACGAAACCTCTGGTTGCGATAGCCCAGGAAACGGACCTGTACCGGATATGCCGAGATCCCAGGTCATTACACGAAATGGCCATCGCCAACACAGGCTGGCATTTCGTAGACAACGAGACCTCCAGGCTGGGTCGCTTACGAGCACCGTCCTTGCTAGCTAGCCAGGTCCCCGCCGGAAGTTCCATCAGCTGGTCCTTGCACCTGAACGGTTTCTTGTGGGTTTCCTATTTAGCTTCGTACGAACGTTTTGGATCAGCCCTAGTTTCTACTAATTGTTCCTCCGGCCAGCAAGTCCACCAAGAAGTTCTCAATGCTACCTGGAAGGACAGGGTCAGCCTGGAAACTGAGAGGATGCTGGTGGTGGGTCATGGAACTGCTTGTCTTCTCACGGTGAAGACTCTGGAAGCTAACCGCCTCTTCAAGATTTTTCATTTATGTTTCTAGGGAGGTTGGTACCCACGAAACGGAACTTTCAGCGGACTCTACCAGATTCTGCCAGTGCCGGCCTCGCAGCGCGTTTCTACCCCAACTAGTCAACTTCTGCCCCGCTCGCGGACGGATAGAACGGTCCTTAAGAATTTCAACTCAGCTTAAGCAGGGGGGTCCCACTTTTTCACTGGACGGCCGGGAACTCGCGCCGACAAAACCGGGGGCCAAACCTGTTTTTCCTTGGTTTCTTTTATTAAAAGTACAACTTTACACAAGCCCGGGGCCTCACTGCTGGTCCGAAGGCGGCGGCCGGGCGTGAACCGGGCAGCAGAGGCCGTAGGTCAGAGGACAGGGTCCAGAAGCGGGGGGTATTCAGTCTCGGAGCCGAGGGGTGGCGGACAAGCGCGCACGGGCGAGGGCCGGCGCGGCCGGCGGGGCTGGCTTGCCCGGGCGGTGTGCAGGCCCCGGCGCGGGGAGTAGTCACGGGCATACGGGCTGCGCCCCCTGGCCAGCGGCCTGGGCGGCGGACAGTCACGGGGGGGGCTGCCCTTGGCCGGTAGCCGGCGGCGCTTGAGGGGGGGGTGTGGCAGCGGCAGGGGTACGTAGGTGCGGACATAGGTGCCCGGGTGCTCTTGCTCGCGCCGCAAGCGGGAAGAGACCTGGCGCAGCATGTACTCGAGCCGGCGGAGGTCATCGGCCGCGTTCAGGGCGCTCTCTCTGGCGCCGTCCGTACGGGCGTGCCGGGCTAGCTGTCCGGCCGCGTCGGTGGCGCTGGCCCCGGCCGCTTCGCAGGCCCGGATGGCGAGCGGCAGGCCTCCTGCCGGTAGGCTGGGCGCGCTAGGCCCCTCGTGCTGGAACATGGACAAGAGTGCCTCGACGCTCGTGTCGGCGGAGGGAGCGGCCGGCACGGGATTAGAGTATTGGGTCGGAGAGTAGGGTTCGGAGTCGGCCGCGGGGGGCAGGTGGGCGGGCATGGTCACGAGGTCGGTGCAGCCGTCAGCCAGGCGCCTGGTCTCGGCCAGCGGGAGCACTTTGTGGCCCTGACCAGGCGCCGGGGGGCGTGCAGCGTAGGGCGCGCGCCGGCGCGCGCGCGCCCGCCGGCGCGAGCGCCGCGCGCCGCGGCAGGGGGGGGCGCCCGTCCGCCCGGCGCGCGCCGCGTGCGCGGTGTCCGGCGCGCGGCACGTGGGGGGGGGCTCCGGCGCGTCGCCGCCCGTGGGCGCACGGCGCCCGGCGGTGGACCACGCCGACCCGCCGTGCGCTCCCCCGCCGTGTGCCGACTCGTCTGGCGCCGGCGCGCCTCGGCTGCCCGCCCGGCGGCTTCCTCGGCGGCGTAGAAAGGCTGGGCGGGCGCACCAGGCGGGGCGGCGGCGCCGTCCTCCTCGGTGCCCAAGGCCACCGACATACGGTTTCGGAGGGTCTACTTTTCTAGCCCCGCGAGGAAGAGGCGGCGGGCCCTGCCCCACTCCCTCCCCCACCCGGCCCTGCCCAGCGCCTCCCCCCGCGCCCGCGCACGAGCGCCCGCCTCCCCCCCCCCCCCCCCCCCGCGGCGGCCGCGCGCCCTCCCTCCCGCCGGCCGTGGCTGCCGGTGGTCAGGGCGTGCGCTGGGGAGGGGGGGAAGCCGGTCCCTCCCCCGACCGGTTGCCGCCACACTGGTACGCGAGGGCCCGGCTGGAAGTCTGCCCCCGGGCCGCCCAGACCCGGCCCCGCGTGCAGCCTGTGCCGTGTGTGGGCCCGCAAAAGTTCTAAAGAGGCCATGAGCCAAAAGAACAAGCGCCGCCTACTGTGCCAGACACCCCGGCCAGCGGCCGGAGGCCCCCCGGCCTGGCACAGACCAGCCGAACCAGCAGTGGCGTGGTCGGAACCAGCGCTCTCCCTGGAGGAGGACGACGACGAGCGCACGGGCGTCGACGGGACAACGCACGCACGCCACTAACCCTGATCTTCCGCACCGGGGAAACACTGGAGGCTACCGTCGGCCAGCTTGCCGTGGTGGACTCACCCTTCTTACGGGCGGCGGCGGGGTCCTCCGCCGCCGGCGCGGCAGAAGGAATTCGGGTCGAGGGCAACGCCGAGACGGTGGCACTGTTACTACGCACTCACGTGGACAAGGTGCTCTCGTTTCTGCTGACCCTGGAAGCCCTGCGCCCCTACGAGCACGCGCCAGTCGATCCCCGCGACGAGGCGATTAGCTCTCTGCTGGTTAGGCCGACCGGGCCGGAGGATGTGCCCCCGTGTGCCCGGCAGGGTGTCTGGAGCAAGCTGATGGTACTACCGGACGCGCTAGAGAGCGCTCTGCGCCTGACGAACAACAGGCTGGTCTTTTTGCTCTACGGCTTGCGTGTCCAGACCTTGAGCCAGCTCTTGAGTGCGATGGAGACCGTCCGGGGGGGAGAGGGCTCTGCCTTCGAGTGCTTTACGCGTAGTTCACGGGGCCCGGGCGCACGGGCCGTGTACGAAATCCAGCCGGAGGGCCCGGTCTGGACACCTGGGTACAGCAAGAGAATTACTGAGGTCAAGGTAGACGGGGAGACACGCTATCTCTACCCGCGCCGAAAGCATTTTTGTGGCGGCGAGTGTTGTGCCAGACAGCGCGCGATACAGCGTGAGCCTGTCCACACCGAGAAGCTGTGGATGCGGGTGGTCTGGTTCTGGCACAGCCCCCTGGACTTCCCCTCCGCCGACAACCGCGACGCATACTGGAAGTCCTTTCTGCAAGGCTACGGCCAGTGCGATGCCCGTCGCGAGCCCAGCGCTGCGTACCCGTTAAAACAGGTGGCCGAGGTTACGCACCAGCTCTATGCCTACTTACAAAACGACGCGGCCCTCCTCGCAAGCTGCTTTAGGGAGGGGGATAGGCAGAGAACGCACGTGGAACAGCCAGGCTTCGCCTATGCGCTGAGCAGCTGGGATTACCTAAAGGCTAAGGCTCCGCACGTCTTGCAGCCGCTCTGGCAAATGTACCATTTGACGACCCCCTCGGCAGCGGGAGCCGGAGCCAGCGCTAGCAGTAGTAGCAGCAGCCGTAACCCAGGAGAAAAGAACAGACAATAACTTACTTCTCCCTCCGCTGCCCAGGGGGCACCCCCTCTTCCTGGACGGGTCAGCCGAGCACAGGCGCCGCCGGGCTCGCAGCTTGCCGGCCCGGCAGCGACGCCAGGGAGTCAGCGGGGATTCTCTAGCGCCTCAGCCCCGGGTGCTACGGACGGTGGCGGCCCCGAGGCCGCCGCGGCGCGGAGCGCGACGGGCCCCGCGCCGGGCGGTTGGGGTGGGTGCCCCCGCGGAGCAGCGCCACTACCGCGCGGCAGGCGCCCGGGCCACCTGTGGAGGGGGGGTGGGGGGAAACGCGGCCACGAGTGGCTCGCCCCGTGCGCCGGACCGCGCGCCCCGTAGGCCGGCAGTAGCACCCCCTCAGTGGGGAGGACTTTTTCTCTTCTAGCGCATGTCCCAAACCGACCAGAGTGCACACGCCCAGCTACAGCTGGGCCTGGCCTACGCGCGCGGGACAGGCGTCGCACGCGATGAAGCTAGGGCAGTGGAGTGCTACCGCTCCGCGGCGCAGCAGGGTCTGGCGGAGGCCCAGTTTAACTTGGGCCTGGCGTACGCCCACGGGCTCGGCGTCGGACGGGACGAGGCACTGGCCGTGGAGTGGTACCGCCGGGCCGCAGAGCAGGGCCTGGCGCTGGCGCAGTTCAACCTAGGGGTCGCCTACGCCCGGGGAGTGGGGGTCGAACGGGATCAGGCCCTGGCCGTGGAGTGTTACCGCCTGGCCGCACAACAGGGCCTGGCGCTGGGGCAGTTCAATCTAGGGGTTGCCTACGGCCGGGGCGACGGGGTGGCGCGGGACGACGCGCTGGCCGCCAAGTGTTACCGCCTGGCCGCGGAGCAGGGCCTGGCCCTCGGGCAACTGCAACTAGGCAAGTGCTACGGCCGGGGCCGGGGCCTGGGCCAGGACCACGCCCGGGCCCTGGATTGGCTCCGGCTGGCAGCGGGGCAGGGGCTCGCGCAGGCCCAGCTCCAGCTCGGCCTCGCCTACAAGCGCGGGGAAGGGACGCTCCCCGACCCGCACGTGGCCGTGGAATGCTACCGTCTAGCTGCACAACAAGGGCTGGCGGCCGCCCAGTTCAACCTCGGTGTCTGCTACGCGTTGGGCCAAGGCGTGGCGCAGTGTCTGGTCCAGGCGGCGGAATGGCAACGCCGGGCCGCGCGGCAAGGACTGGCAGTGGCCCAGTTCCGCTTGGGGGTTTGCTACGAATCAGGGCAGGGCGTGGTACCAGACTATTCGCAGGCCATGGAGTGGCACCGTCAGGCCGCGCAGCAAGGCCACGCCGGGGCCCAGTTCCGCCTGGGGGCCGGCTTAGCGGCCGGCCGGGGGGTCGCCCAGAGCCAGCTCTGGGCCGCGCGGTGGTTTAGTCTAGCCGCGCGGCAGGGACATGCCAGAGCCCAGCTCAACCTGGTGGTATGTTACGCGACGGGCCGGGGCGTCGGCCAGTCGCAGGCCCGGGCCGCCAGGTGGTACCACTCGGCCGCCCAGCGCGGGTTGGCGGCCGCCCAGTTCAAGCTGGGGGTCTGCTACGCGCACGGCCGGGGCGTGGCCCCTGACCCGGCCAGGGCCTCGTACTGGTACCGCCTAGCCGCGGAGCAAGGTTACGCCAGTGCTAGGGTTAGCCTGAGCCTCTGCTACTTGCAAGGAGAGGGTGTCGGGGTGGATCGGCAGCTCGCAGCCCGCTGGCGCGGCCTGGCACAGGACACACTACAGCCCCTGCTGCGGAGTGCCTGAGCTGCCGGTGAGGCATAGTAGCCACCAGTGTCCTGCAGTAAAAAAAAGGTTTTTTGCTAGCCGCCGCAGTCGTAGCCAGAGCTCCCCCAGGCCGGCAAGAAAAATCTGAGTTCGCCGGGTTAGCCCGGCGTGAGCTTGGGCCGGCGCTCCGACACTAGCCCGGACGCAATCCCTGCCGTGCCGGCCTGCCCGGGAGGGCCTGTACTCGGTGGGCAGCGGGTGGTGGGGGGAGGGGACGAGTTGGCTGGGGAGGGGGGGGGGCCGGCGCCGGCGTCTTAATGAATAACTAGTTGCTTTGTCCGGGGTGCCGTGGCTGGTACCCCTCGACCGGCTGGTGAGTAAAAGCTATTTTTTAATGAGGCGGATTGGACCTCAGGAACTGCAAAGCTTGCTCGAGCACCTTGAGCCTGGGCGCCCCGACTGCACCGAGGCACCTGGCGAGCTCGCGGGTGATGGCGGCCAGCAGAGCGCGTGATGAGGCATCTTTGTCCGGCACACCCGGTTGCTGCTGTAGGACGGTCGGCGGACATTGCGCTGGGGGGGCGCCAGCAGAACGGAGCACGCGGACCCGGAGCAGGGCTGCGAAGAGGACCGTGTTCCGCGACGCGCGGGGGGGCAGGCCCAAGAGCGTCCTGAACTCCTGCAAGTAAGTGTTAGTAGTGTCGTACGCGCGCTTCTTCTTGCGGTTTTCCTTCTGGCGGCGTTTGAGTTGGCTGCCGCGCAGTTTGCTGGGAGAGCCCTGAGGAGTGGCCGGCTGGCTCGGAGGAGTGGGGGGTTGGCTCGGAGGAATGGGCGGCTGGCTCGGAGGAGCTGGCGGCTGGCACAGCAGAGTGGGCGGCTGGCTCTGGTGTCTCTTCGCTGCGCCCCCGCCGGCAGGGCCGGACGCCGTTCGCTTGTGGGTGGCCGGGCCGGGTGCCGGCAGCGTGGGCCCTGCGCGCGGCAGCCGAGTGGCCAGCGCCGCCAGGCAGTGCCAGGGGGTGCTCGGCGTCGGCCGCGTCTGCACTGGCAGCGGCGCCCTGCCAATCGATGGCACCGGTGGCGGCGCCAGGTGCGGTGCCGAGGGCGCAGCTGTATGCGTCGGCGGGGGGGCAAAGTCTGGTGGTGGGCCGGGCTGCCCGGTCGTGGGCGCTAGCTTGGGTGCCACGGGCAGCGCCCGCGTGTGGTAAGAGGCAGCCAGACTGTTGGCGTCCGCTAGGAGCATGGCTAGAGTCACCGCTGCTTCCTGGCCATCATCGTCCCACTGTAGGTCGTGACCTGGGTCCAAGGGCCGCAAGTAGGCTCGACAGTCGGGGTACAGGGTACGGAGTCGCGGGGCGGCGGGCGGGGGGAGCTGCGGGGGGTAGTGCCGCGGTTGCATTTCTGGGCTAACGGGAGCAGTGACTAATGAGGCTGGCCCCCGGAGGCGTTCCCCCCCCCCGGCACGCGCCCCAGGACGCGCGACATGCGCCGGCGCGTCACACTTGCGCGCGCGTTGGGGGTGGGGGGCCGGCGCAGGTCGCGCGCCAGCGTGCCCCCCCCCGCGACGGGGCTCGGTAGCACGTGCCAGGAGCGCGCCACTGCCACGCGCCGCGGGCGGCGGGGCAGGCGTGCGCCCCCGGGCTAGACCGCCGTGCTACCCCGCCTGCCACGGGGCCGCCGGAGGGGGGGGGCGCTAGGGCCGGCGGGTGGGGCGTGGGGCGCGCGCTGGGGGGAGGGAGCGTGCGCATGCCAGACACACTGGAGGAGGGCGCGCGCGCCGGGGAGCGTGCGCACGCTGGGGGGGGCGAGGGCTATAGGGCCTCTTCCACCGCCACTCTGCCAGGTCAGTGGCATTTTGGGGACTACTCTGTCTCCTCGGGGCGGCTACCACCTGGCGCGGCTTCCATGTCCGTTTGTTGGCCGGGCCACCGCGTTTGCTTGTCCAGTTAGTCATGATTAAAAGCGGCGGTTGGCAACGTACCTGGGACCGGTTTCAAGTCTCCTCCGGGTTAGCCCGGAGGACTGTAGCCGGTGACCGTAAAACAGGCAGAACGGCGCGCTTTGGTAACCGTGGCGTACCGGCCGGCCCCGGGTGACGACCGCGCCGCGGTGGCCGTGCAGGCCAGGCAGGCGTGCGCCGCCAGACCGGTTTTCTCCTCCTGAGCGGCAGCGAAGTTTTACTGTCAACGCTGGACCAAGAGAAAAAAGGGAGAGGCGCGTCTGCGCCCTGGTGTACAGGGCGCAGGCGGGTGTATTTGCGTTCTAATGGTTCGGAACGAGGGTTAAAAAGGGGGGGGGGGGGCACAAACCTCCACCTATGCACGTAGACTCTGGAGGAAACGCTGCTAGTTCTACCCGTGCCGCCACCAGCGCCGTTGGTCAGCGCACGGACGGCTTCTTCCTTCTCCACCCGGCGCCGGCCGCGGGCGCACCAGAGGAAGAAGCTCGCGCCGCGGGGGGCTCGTGCCACTTGACGCCTGCAAGCTGCGGCGGCGTGCTGTCCGAGACAACACCCGCGCGGAGGACCAGGACCGGGGTTTGTGCCGTCGTCCCCGTGACCAACACCTTGATCGTCGACCGCACCCGCGCTAGCCCGGTCAGCTCGATCGAGGCGAGTTTCGGGCACCCTGTCAAGGTAAGCTCTAGCCACTCGACCGCTCGTAGAAGAGGCAGACGGACGCTGTGTAGCTGGCTGCAATCTGTGAAGGTTAAGTGCACACCGCCCGCTACCTCCCGCAGCTGCGGCAAGTCCACGCTCTCGAGAGCGGTGCAGTCTTCGCAGCTCACACGCAGCTCACCCGACACACTCTCTAAGGCCGGCAGCGCTAGCTGCTTCAGCTGTCCGTAGCCCAGCATACTGGTTCCGTCCGCTGCTGCCGGCCCGTCCTTGGAATCTTGGGCGCGGTCACGGCCCGCCAGCCAGAGGTGCAGGCTCTGGACCTTGCTCAGCTTAGGCAGGCGGCAAACCTCTAGTTGGGTGCAGCCGTAGAAGGCTAGCACAAGACGCTGCGCGTGAGAAATCACTGGGAGCTCGAGCAGGCGGAAAGCAGGGCAGCTCGCTGCCTCCTCCACCCTGGCTACACCCTCCGGGCAGAGAGCGTAGTCGAAGCCAAACAGCATCCGTAGGTCCCCACATTGCTTTAGAGCGGGCAGTATGCAGGTCTGCAGCGACAGACACCCTCTGCCGAAGACGAACTCGCACTGGCCGGGGGGTGTTACGGGCGGAGGGGTTTCTTCTTCTTCTTCGTCTTCTTCCTCTTCTCCGGAGGACACGCCCCGTGGCGCGGGGGGCGCAGGCTCGTCCTCTCCAGGGGGCAAAGGCGTGCCCGGCGACGGGGGCGTGCCGGGCGCCCTCCAGGGGAGGCCAACCCGGGCTAGCCGGCGCAGGCTGAAGGCCGATAACCGGGGGCAGTCCTCCACGCGGACTCCTACGTTCCGGGCGCAGGCCAGTTTCCGAAAGCCGACGGAGCGCAGATCCCTACAGCGGCTGAGGTTCAGTACCAGTTCTTCCCTTACAGCCCGCAGGGCACGGAACGCCAGGTCCCGCAGCCCACTGTCTGTGCCCCCGTCGGCGCGGTAGCCCCCCAACAGGATCCTCAGGCTGCGGGCCTTCTTCAGCGCCGGCAGACCGAAGGTCTTGAGCCGGCCACAGGCATAGACGGCCAACACGATACGCTCGGCACACTTTAGTCTCGGCAGTAGGACCTGGGCCAGCGCCGGGCAGCCCTCTTGGTCCTCGGCCGGCCGCAGCCGGCCGACGGTCGCTTCCAGCGCGTTGGCTGCGGGGGGCCCGGACTCCGGGCGTACCTGTGGCGCCCCAAAGTCGTCTTCGTCCCCGAGGCCAAAGGAGAGGCGCAGATCGCCGGTGCGCAGGAGGCAGGGCAGGGCGCAGGTCTGCAGCGCGGGGCAGCCCGCTCCAAACACCAGCTCGCACTCGTCGCCAGGCGCGTCTTCCGACTCGTCTTCACTCACGTCTTCCGACTCGTCTTCACTCATGTCTTCCGACTCGCCTTCACTCACGTCTTCCGACTCGTCTTCACTCATGTCTTCCGACTCGTCGTCGGGCGCGTCGTCGGACTCGTGCCCGCTTTTTTCCTCGCCTACGCACTTTAGTGCAGGCAGCTTGAATCTGGCCAGACCGCTGCCCGACACACGGACGTGAAGGCGCTGGGCTCTTTTCAGGCCGGCGAGGTTGCAGACGAGCTGCTTCCTCTGCGCGCACCCGTGGAAGCCTATCGAGAGCAGGCCCCCTACCGTCTTCAAGGCCGGGGCCGAGCAGGAGAGCGGCCCCTCACAGCCAATGAACAACAGCAGGACATAGCGTTCTACCGTGGACAGCAGAGGTAGCTCCGCCGAAACGAGCCCGCACCCTTCGATATGAATGTCCAGCACGCCGGTGCGCCGCAGCTCCGGCAGCCGGAGGCTCGCGAACTGTGTACAGTGCCTCGCCTCGAACACGACGGCGTCCTCGACCTCCTGCAGCCGCGGGACAGTGAGTCCGGCCAGGTTCTTGCACTCGGTCAGCCGGACACAGAGACTAGCTTTGAGTGGCGCCAGGGCTAGCAACGGCAGTGCGTACAGGTCGCACCGCTGTACGTCTAGTGTCAGGGCGCCCGGGCCCGGGACGCGCGCCGACAGGGCTCGCTCCGGGGGGTCACGGGCTCCGGCATGGCAGTCCAGCAGCTTGAGGTGCAGATCCTGCCCCCCGTCAGCGGACAAGGTCTGGAGCTCTCCGCACTGCTGCAGCTTGACGGTGGTCCGCCTGGGCGCCACCGCCTGCTCGAGCACCTGCTCGAGCACCAGCTCTTGCAACCTAGGAAACCAGAGCAGCGAGAGGTTCCAGCTCAGATTAGCGTCCTTCCCCGCGTAGAACCTAATCTGCTGCAGAGAGAGCGTCTCCAGCACGCCCTGGCAGGCAGCGTCCAGCACGAACTCCTCTGCGGGGTTCCACACCGTCAAGCCAAAGACGGGGGCGATCAGGTACAGCCGAGCGGCGGCGGCGGCCTGCACACAGCCCCAAAACGTCACTACTGACAAAGCCGTTAGGGGGGGCGGCGCGGTGTGTCCGGGGGCCCGCGGCCACCACAGGCTTAGCCTGGGAGCTGGCGTGCTGCATAGCAGCTCAAGCGCTGACCGCAGCGCTTGCCAGTACAGATAGGGCGCCGCCCCGGCCCGCCTAGAGGCCCACAGCGGGCCTAGTACCAGGTCGCAGCGCCGGTTGCACGCGAACAGCTCCCTGGCCGCCTGCGTCCAGCAGGCCCGGTCGGCTTCGCCCCGGCGCTCGAGCAGGCGCGCGGGGCCGTCGCCCGCGCGGTCCGTCTGCGGTTCTTGCAGCCACTGCCCGGCTAGCCACTCTCCTGCTACCGTCGGCCGCGCTCGGAGCTCTTGTGCCCAGTCCCGGCCGTCCTCACAGAGCTTCCAATGGAGATAGGAGGCCAGGCAGGCGGCCTGGCGCCAGGCGGCCTGTCGCTCGCGCGACAGCCACTCGGGCGCGACGGCGTACGCTGTGGCCACGTCGACCGGGGCTAGCAACCGGAGCAACAGGGGCGCGACCGGCGGCGCCGTCGGGCCGACGACGGGGGAGCGCTGCATCTTCGCCGAACGCGCGCCGTGCGTTTGGGAATTACAGGACCGGGCCGCCCCCGACAGCCTCCCCCCTCCCCGGGGCTCGTCCACGGGAGGGAGGAGGGCAGAGGGGCCTGCGCCGGCGGATGGGACGGCGGGGGCCAGGGTGGGGAGAGGAGAACAGTGGAACTCCGGCGGCCGCGTGCCCGGGCAGGGGGGGGGCACGCCGAGGGGGGGGGGGGGGAGCGGCCGTAGGCGCGCGTGCCGGCCGGGGGGTGAGCGGGAGCGGCGGTGGGCCGCCGGGCGGAGGGAGGGGGGCGCCCCCCCCGCGAGGAGGTTAGGCGCGCCCCCGGGGCGCGTGCCAGGGGAACGTGCGAGGGCGACGGCACGCCGCTGCGCCGGCCACCCACACAAAAGCCGGGGCCTCCCAAGTGAGGCAGGCCAGCCAGCCACCATGTTCAGCGAGTGTACGCACGCGTCTGCCGGCTGCAGCAGCCCCAAGAAGCTCAAAAAGGACGGCCCCCCCGAGGCCCATGAGCTGTGCGTGACGACGCTCGCCCACCTGCCGCCGGAGCTGCTGGAAGCTGTAGCCCCTTTCTTGCCTTCGGACGAGCTGCAGCTGCTAGCCAGGACTTGCCGAGAATACGCGCGCCTCCTGGCCGACCAGCTCCGGCTGCGCCGGAGCCAGGAAGAGAAGCTGAGGTTGGAAGCACAGGCTGGATTCTCGTTTCTGCGGCTGTCCGCCGAATCGCAGGCCCGGATGCAACGGCTCTTGAACCTCCCCAGGTCGACGCAGCAGCACGCGACCACCTTGCTCCCCTTGGGTGAATTCAGTGCGCGTCTCAGGCAGGAGTGCCCGGCCGCCCCGCGGTGGTCCGTACACGTGCTCGTCTTCCAGGATAACGTGGGAGGGCGCCTGAGCGTCCGGCTGCTGGTGACGGGGGAAGAGGCTCCGCCCGCTGAACCACCGGCCCTGGGCGCCAGCAGGACAGAGTGGCTTGTGCTCGAGGCCACGCGGCCAGTGGCCGCAGCTAGCGACCCGGAGGCCGGCTTTGAGTTTGTCCGTCGCCAGCTCAAGGCCTTCTGCAGCTATGCCACCCTGCGCTGGCTCGTGGACGGACTGGGCCTCCTCCAGGCGCGGCCCGGCCGCGAGTGGCAGCTAGCTACGTACCGTGACCCGGGGGCGGCGCCGGGCCAAGCAGCGCACCACTGGCGCTCGCCACACCCGCCGCACCCGGAACTGCGGCACCGGGCACCCGAGCCCGCCCCGGCGGCAGAGGCCCGGGGGCAGAGGGCGCGGGGGACCCGGACTCGTACGAGGCACAGGGGCCAAACCACTGAAAAATCACTTAGCTCTGTCTGTCAGGTACGAGGACGGCGTGGCTGTGTGTCACCAGACCTAGTATTCCCCCCTGGGGACTATGCCCGCCCCGGCACATGACTGCCGCCGGGCTCCTGAGCCTTGCTCCCACGTTGACGGCCGGAACTGCTGGTCCCTCGGTGCCCGGCCGATTTAATAACCCAGGTTTCTTGACAACACGGAGACGGGGCACGCTCCCCCCGCCTGCGGCACAGGTACAGCGCCGGGGCAGCGAAAGAAAGGGCGGAAAAGGGGTAGAGGGGGGGGCGCAGAGCCGGGCGTTGACTGACACGGTGCCCTGGCCCGAGGCCCAGAGCGCCTGCCCCGGGCCGGTCGCGGGGGGAGGGGCCTGGGCCGCCGCGCCGGCGGGTGCGCCCAGCACCACGTGGCCGCGGACGCTGGGCTCTCCCGCCGCGCCGCCAAAGAAGGCGGTGTCCTCGTCGTCGAGGCAAACGAGGCCCCGCAGCCCGGCGAGCGCCCGCTGCAGGCCGGCCAGCAGCGTGCCGCCGGTGCTCTCGTCGGGGTTGAACAGGTGCGGCGCGCTGTTGCGCACGGGCACGAAGCAGACCTCATAGCCAGGCGTGTGGAGCAGCGCCAAGTGCGCCCGCCGGGGCGCCGGCCGCCGCGTAGCGGCGCGGGGCACGAACCACACCTCCCGCTGGCGGGAGCCCACCCCGAGCAGCAAGGGCAGGAAGAGGCGGCCGGGGGGCCCTGCCGAACGCCGAGCGCCTGGCACTTCCTAGCGCAGCGACCGCGCACCGCCGGGCACAGCGCCACGGGCAGGCTGTTGATGGCGGTCTGGACCAGGTCGCACCAGGCCCGCGGCGGGTGCGCGCAGCCGGCCGCGCACCACGCCTGCTGCAGCTCGGTCAGGACCACGAGCCACAGCTTCCGGGTACGCAGGTCCAGGCCCAGCCGCAGCAGCAGCTGTTGGAAACGGCGCACGGCGGGCAGCGCGGCCTGCAGGGCCAGGAGGGCCGCGCCCGACCCCACCGAGGCACAGACCGACATGGCCACCGCCGCGCGCAGCAGCAGGAACAGCTCCGAGCACGCGAGCCACAGGTCCGTCGTCCGCTGCAGCTGGCCGTCCTCTGCCCGGGGCAGCAGGTGCCCGCCCTCCGCCAGCGAGGAGCCGCGCAGCCGTGGACCGACGCGCGTGGCCTGGCCGAGCGGCCGGCCGGCCGCCAGGGTCAGGCCCTTCCAGTGCTGCGCCAGGAAAAAGTCACAGGCCAGCTGGCTGGCGGCCGCACACGCCGCCGTCGGCCCCCCTCCGGGGGCGGCCTCCCACAACCAGCCGGGCACCCCGAACTGCAGGTCGGCCTGTGGACCACTGGCCGCGGGCTCCGGCCCGCGGACCCCGGCCGCCGGGGGCTGCTGCGCCCGGAGCCAGGCCTGCGCGCGCCTCTTCACCACCTCCCAGGGCTGCAGGTGGGCGTTGACGGCCGCGCACACCCCGGCGGCGCCGGGCGGCGCGGGCGCCCCGTCGTCGGTGTCGAGCAGGGCGAACTCCAGGTCGGCCTCGCGCCGGTAGGCCGGCCTCACCAGCGCTAGCAGGGCGGCCAACAGCTCCTGCGCGTCGCACAGGCCACGGGCCACGGCCTCGGGCCCCTCTGGCCAAGGAGGGCGGTAGCCGCGGCACACGGGCTCCAGCGCGGCCAGCCGGGCCCCGAAGTCGGCCCCCCAGGCGGGCACAGCTTGGCTCCGGGCCAGGGCCACGAGCGGCAGCGCCGCGGCCAGGGGGCCGGCAGAGGCCGGGCGCTCCAGCTCGTGGCCCAGGGCCAGCAAGGCCCGGGCCAGGCCGGCCGTCGGCGCGCGGCACAGCGCATCGTCATAGACCAGGCGCACGCGCATGTGTCCGTTCTCGAACACATAGGCCGGGGGCTCCGTTCGGTTGGGGCTGGAGCCCCCTGCGCCGGGGCGTCCGGAGTGGAGCCAATCTGCCATCTTGTGGGGCGGGCAGGTGGCGGCGGCGCCCCACGTCATTGGACGACGTTGGGGGTGGGGGACAAGGCTCGGGGTGCGGGCACCGGGGCAGGGGGGGGGGGGGGGGGGTGGGCCCACTCCCCCCCCCGGCGGGGGTGCACGCCCCACCCCCCACGCCCACGCCCTCCCCCGCCTCTTCCCTCCCGTCGGCACTCCCCACGCCGGCCCCCTCTCCGCCCCCGCTCCCCCCCTCCCGCACACCCGCGTGGTTCCGGCGCCGGCCAGAGAGGGGGGGGGGCGGTCTGTCTCCGGACGTGTACGGCCTGCGGCGGCTCTCTCCCTCAACCTGTCGCCAGGGAGGGGAACCTCCAGCGCCAACAGACTTCTTGCCCGCCCGCCAGAGGAGGCAAGCAAGAAGGACGGACAGAAAAGGAATTTAACTAATAAAAAGCTGTGGCGCGCTTTTTTGTGCTGGTTTGGCTTTTTCTAGTCTGTGTCGTCGCGCAGGACCCAAACCGGCGGCCTGCCTGTGCCTGGAGTGTACGTGAGGGAAGGCATCGCGGCTGCCTCGTCGTCTGTCAGCCACGAAGGCAGCCCCCCGCCCAGCAGCGGGTTCTGCACGCGCTTAACAGAGGGGTTGCGCCCTAGCTTGCGTGCCAGGCCCTCGCACACCTCGCGAGCGCGAGCGCCCGCCGCGCGGGCCGCCACCGCCGCCGCCGCCGCGCGACGCTGTGCGGCGGCCTGTTGCTCCTGCTCAGCTGCTAGGCGCTTCTGCTCCCGCGTGATCTGCTCGGCCCGGCGCCTTTGCTCCTCGGCCTGGCGCCTTTGCTCCTCGGCCTGGCGCCGTTGCTCCTCAGCCTGGCGCTGTTCTTCGGCCCTTAGCCGCTCCCTTGCAGCTAATTCCTCCTTGCGCTCATTGTCTCTGGCTAGGTCTTCCCGGAGCCGTTGCTGCCTGCGCCGCTGTTCCTCTTCCCAGGCTCGCCCTTGCTCTTGGCAGGGAGGGCAGAGCTCCACTGGAGCCCAGTTCTTGACATCGGTGGCTCGATAGCCACCTGCCGCGACCTTGGATGGGGGCTTCGAAAAATCGACCTCGAGGCCTACTGCCTGTGGAAACTTGTTGTAGGCGTTCCAATGTGTATCATCCTTGCGGCTAGTCACCAGGACTTCTACAAACGCCACGGGTTTTCTGCGCGAATCCAAGACGGTCACGTCGGGCCTGAGCCTGGCTTCTGCCGGTGTCAGACCCAACTGCTCACCCGCGAGCGAGCCCAACGTCTTTTCTAGCACCACCGTACATTCCCGGAAGCATCGCTCTTGTTGGTTAGAGCAGGCCCTGGCGGAGCGGCACGCTGCGCCCGTCCACTCAAAGGTAATTTCAGACAGCTTGGCTTGGATAAAGGCCTTGGCCAAGAGGTGTTTCAGCCCTTCCCCCCCGTGCTCAGCACCGGCGGCGGCCCCCGGCTGCTGTTCCTGCCGGTGCCTAAAGTGCGCGCGCTTGCAGTCGGCGGAGGCGCGCACAGAAATTAAATCCTCTTGGCACTGCGGGCAATAGAGCTTTTGCTTCCATTGTTCTTGGTGGGACTGCGCTTCCTGCGGCGTCACCAGTCGATCGCGCTCAGCTTGTTTCGATTGCTGAAGGGACGCTAGCGGTACCAGCAGCCCTTGGTCCCGCCCAGCAACTCGGGCGCCTCCTCTGCTAAGAAACGCTGCCAAGCCATCCCTGGCAACACAAGGCGTGCACGACCCGACCTCGCCAGAAGTGTGTCCGTGTGTGTGCCAAACTCCTCAGCCAGAATTGCCCGTGGGGGGCTGCGGGGGGAGGAGAGGGGGGAAAGGCGGCGCTTTTCCTCCCCCGCGCGTGCCTGGCGCCGGGGCGGGGGTGCACGCTCTACGCCCCACCCCCGACTCCTGCCCCCCCCCCTCCACCACGCTCCAGCCGGGGGGGTCCGCTAGCCCCCTCCGGGGGGGGAGCTTTGCTGTGTGTGTTGTCGCCTACAGCGAAAAATTCTCAAAGCTTTCCATGTCCCTGTCTAACCAGTTGCCTTTCACCTGCGGTGCCCCCCAACGCTGGACCAGCCGTACCAACTATTATAATAACAGTGTCAACCTGGATGTTCTATGAGGTTTGCGCACTTCGCCTCGACCCTGATCAACAAAAGTTCCGGTACACGACCGCTTATTCTGCGCTGGAA